>VZSC01014192.1:79521-98928 GCA_013398225.1 Steatornis caripensis | reverse complement strand
ACAGGCTGCCCAGAGAGGTTGTGGAGTCTCCTTCTCTGGAGATATTCAAAACCCGCCTGGATGCATTCCTGTCCAACCTGCTCTAGGCTAACCTGCTTTAGCAGGGGGGTTGGACTAGATGATCTCTAGAGGTCCCTTCCAACCCCTACCATTCTGTGATTCTATGTTCTTCTGTACTTTGTCACTTTTCCCATCTTTCTTCTATTCTTTTTCCAAATGCATTTTATCCTTTTAAAATGAAATATTTAAGGGAAAACTATGTGAATTTGTTTAAACTAATTTACAATGCATTTCAGCTGCTTTTTACTGGACTTTCACAATTTTCTGAGATCCTTCTGTTATTCTTCACAACAAATTTTAATGTTCGTTTACCTGAATACCATGATGAACTCAGCAAAGCTTGCTCTTTTGCATTCTTACAATCTTTTCTAAATAACTTATGAATATATCCAATACTTAGATTCATGCACAGATTTTTATAAGGTACAACTCTTCCTTGATAACCTTTCTATACTGTGCAAAGTTTAAGAAACAAGAAGGACAAATAGGACAAGAATGTTGTTTAAAAGGAGAATGCAGGTAGTCAAAGAAATAATGCCTCAGCATATGACAAAAGTGTATAGTGAATTTTACTGATGGATATAACAATGGACAAAGTAATAGGCTTAGACATTTATAAGGCATTTAAGTTAATATGCATTTATGAGGCATTTAAGTTAATATGGTACAACACTCTATTTTTAAACATTTATATTTTACACTGTAGGTGTATTAACACAGATAATGTAAAATATATATGTCAGTATACTGTACTTGTTCTAGTGTAACACTGCAGGGATCAGTGCTTAGTTTTTGGTGTAGTTTAGTTGCTTTCGGTGGTCTAGGAAAAAATGCAAATCTAAAAATATTTACAATGATGCAAAAATTGACTGAATCATAAATATTTAACTCAATCATCCAACACAGTCTACATACCAAAGAAGAAGTAAAAAGAATCAAGAGGGTCTTTTGAAAGTCTGATTAGGAATGAAGGGAGTGGAAGTATGGAGCTAACTGTGTCATGATAGGTCCAGTAGTGGAAATGAACACCCACCTCTGGCACCCACAACTTTAAAAGGATGGTGGAAAATTAAGAATATTGCAATGGAAAGGTGCAAAATTTAGAAAAACTCGAAAGCTAGGGAAAAAAAATATTTAAGTAAGATACTCGGATTGTATCTACAGTACGTGTAGCAATGCAATAGAGATTTATTTGTTTTGTCAGTACTCCAAGCCCACTAGCAGCAGTTGGCCTGATGATTAGCCAAGCTAATCAGGCCTGCTGAGAAAAACAAAACATTACCTAGCACTCAGTGCCATATTAATGCAGCCATATGTTTGTCGGTATTTAGTTTTATTTCCCTATCTTTTATTTACAGTGTTATGGATAGTAAGAGAGCAGCTTAGAAATCAGATGTCTTTAAAATGCTTCAGAGTGTGCATCCTACACTCTTCTTGCATTCTGAAATCTTGGTGTGAAGTTTGTAGACAGCCCAGTCTACAAGTAAGTAGCTGACATGAACTTCATATAAAAAGTTTTTCTCCAAATATGAAGGCTAGCATTTGCTAAAGAATTATCTAAATAAATTAGAGAAAATGAGAGCTCTTCTTTCTCTAAGAGTCCTGTTTTGCAGGAGAATACAGACTCAATTCTGTCAATTTCAGATAGATTGTTTTAAACTGCATGCTTCTGCTTTTTGGATTTCACATCAGGTTTTAGATCACTCTGTATGTTTTAATAAGTAAATAAAACTCACATGAGTGTTAGTGATTAGAGGATTATGGTTTCATCAAGTTAATTAATTTGATTCCCAATATAACATTGCTTCCTGTACTCACTTTTTTTGTATTGATTATGTTCATTAAAAAAATTTACTAAGAAAAAGATTATCTTCAAATCCATGCATACTTTTCTAAGATTCAGAGAAGGTCTCTAAAGGTACATGGATTATAAAATCAAGGAGAGAAGTTCTGAAATGAATGTCCCATATGTCAGGAACATTCAGCTGCTGTCACTAGATGTTTCCTAAACCTCTTCATAGCAATATTTTAACTGACAGATTACAGCGATTATTCCATTAATTGTTTTGCTGAAGATTTTCCAATTCTGTAATTTGGATTTTAGGGTCCTGCAATGGGCATTCTGGGTTTTACATTCTGAGGATTCATTACTGAATTTATTCTATGAGATGGGATTTGTTAAAAAGAAGAGAAAAATAATATGCTTTATGAAGAGAGCATAGCTATCACATTCATCTGCATACTTCAGAGATGAAGAGTAGATGGAAATGCAAACCTCTGCACATCTTACTACTGAGATAGCACTGATATTTTTTTCTGTAGTATTGTAATATAGATTGTAATATATATAATTAAATAGCAAACGTATTTGTAGTTTTCTTCATGAAATATTTCAGTCCTCCCTTTGAGTTATAGAAGTGAGTCTTCTTGAAACATGTGTGTGCCTTCTACTGCAAAAAGATGCCTCAACACAGAGACTACAGAAACTTACAAAGACTCTGATGAGAGAGATCAATTCTAAACTCATTTGGCTGGTCTCAGAAGCTTCTATGAGAAAGTGATTATAAACAATGACTTTTTCCCATCTTTATCTGTTACTGAGACAGTTGTCTGTGCACAGAATAGATTTTATTATCCTTCCACTCCCATTCTCCCTTTCACCTGTGGGAAATTTTAATTGAGGAAGTTTTAGTGCTTAGTTTTTCTCCCAGAAATCTTTCCTATCATCTCATGGTGATGAGTTCATTCTAGCATATCCTCAGGAGCAGTAGTAACACCAGATAAGTCCAAATTTTTCTTCCCTTTACAGAATTCTCCAAACCACCTTAGTCCATGAAGCTGTGGAAAGAAACAAAAAAAAAAAAAAAAGAGAGAAAGCAAATACCTTAGTAAGTGCTAGTACAGTACAAAAAGAAAGTAATGAAAGGCACTATAACTCAGAGGGAAAAAAACCCTATATAAAGCCAGCTCCCACTGAAAGTTATATTCAAATCCTAGCACAGGACTAGGTATCGAACAAAATGGCCCAATATATACTAGTACAGAAGAAACTATTAAAAAGTTATGATTTTGCAGTACTAATCTGAAAGCAACTGCATTAGTTGCAGAAGCACAGACAAAATCTTCTGAAGTATAGGAAAAATAAAAATTTATTACATATTTCTAGTTTCTCAGTGGTATCTCTAATGCAAACAAAAGTTTGGGGCCGACATCCTGCAGATCAGCTCTGTGGAGAAGGAGCTGGGAGTGTTGGTGGACAACAGGTTAACCATGAGCCAGCAATATGCCCTTGTGGCCAGGAAGGCCAATGGCATCCTGGGGTGCACTAAGAAGAGTGTGGCCAGCAGGTCAAGGGAGGTGATCCTCCCCCTCTACTCTGCCCTGGTGGGGCCACATCTGGAGTACTGTGTCCAGTTCTGGGCTCCCTAGTTCCAGAGAGACAGGGAAATACTGGAGAGAGTCCAGCGGAGGGCCACAAAGTTGATTAGGGGAGTGGAGCATCTCTCGTATGAGGAAAGGCTGAGAGAGCTGGGTCTGTTCAGCCTGGGAAAGAGAAGGCTGAGAGGAGATCTGATCAATGCTTATAAATATCTAAAGGGCGGGTGGCAAGAGGATTTATCCAGCCTCTTTTCAGTGGTGCCCAGCGACAGGACAAGGGGCAATGGGCACAAACTGGAGCACAGGAAGTTCCACCTGAACATGAGGAGGAACTTCTTTACCGTGAGGGTGACAGAGCCCTGGCACAGCCTGCCCAGAGAGGCTGTGGAGTCTCCTTCTCTGGAGATCAAAACCCACCTGGACACATTCCTGTCCAACCTGCTCTAGGCAAACCTGCTTTAGCACAGGGTTTGGACTAGATGATCTCTAGAGGTCCCTTCCAACCCCTACCACTCTGTCATTCTGTGATTCTTTGATTCTGTGATTCTGAATGTATGTTCATTTATTTGTCTGGATTTGGACACACAGCTCACATCCTCACACCTATGGAGTCGGTTATGCTTGTAAAAAAGCCGTGAAAAACAAAGTATCTTCTGGTTTCTGTGGATTATTTTTTGTGTTGTTTAGTCATGAACTCCTCCTATCTAGGCAGGATAAGAGTTTTTGATTTCTGAAAGGATGGTCTTTGAGCAGTCAGGCAAGCTGTTCTGTCATGGGTTTGTGATATAACACACAACTCATGCATCCATGTATATTTTAACTCCAGTATGTGTTACAGACTTAGCAAAATAATGTTTGGAGACAGCTTCCTATATCTTTGACTTGTAGATATCCTGACTGATTTGAAAATGTTTCTTTATTTTTGCACTGTCACCTGCTTCACTACCAACTGGCATGTGTTTGTGCAGACACAAGCAGCAAGGGCAGAGAAGAGAAGACACTGCTGTTGAAACTTTGGAGGGAAATTTGGCAAAAGAATTATGTATAACAAATCCTGGTTTGTTCAGTGTGCTACCTGTATATTTAATATTAAAAAGACAAAACAAAACAGAAGACAATAGCTGATGCTAAGTCTTCAGTAGGGCAGAGGTAGTTCAGTATTGGTCATAATGCACATCACACCTCCTAACACCTATGAAAATCGTGTTAGCTTTTGAGTCATCCATGACACATCTTGTAGAATGTGGGAATCCCTTAGCTTAGTTAGTTAACAACATCTATAAGATGATGACATTTATCAGATATATTATTATGCAAAATTATACAAGAAGGCGTTATAAATCTCCCTCAGCAACCCATTGCATTCTAGAGCACTGCCTATATTTAAGGTTTTAGTAGTTGCATAATTTTCTTTTTTGTAGATTCTGTACCTTTGTCTTTAGCCAGGAATAACAAAGGAATAACAAATTTTACCTCACTGGAAATAAATGTTTCCTCCATGGAGCCCTTAGTCATTAAGTGTGTATAATAAACATAGAATAGTTTAATAAAACATTGATTCCTGTGTTGTCTACACTCATACTATTATCCCTTTCAGTTTTGAAAGATTGGATCATACATTTATCCTCTTCTATTAGTGATGTAGGGAGCTAACCTTCTTTGTTGTAAATTTGTAAAATAGAAATTCATTTTCATTGTGCTTTATGCCTTGATTTTTCTGTATATTTTGACAGTACTGTAAGTGAACTGCATTTCCACTCTTTGCATGTCTATTTTACTGTCCTAAGAGTATTGATACTTCTTGAATCTTCTCTCCCTCTCTATTTTTTGAGGTCACTGTTTTTCCTTTGATAAATATGTTTCACAGAGAAATAGAAAAAATACAACACATTGTGTTTCAGAACGATGATTCACTCTAAAGCCAAAGCAGGGCATTCTGCAATCCACATGCATTATCCCATTTAATACAAAATGTTTCTCACAAACTTTTAACCTCTTATTAGAAACATGCTTGATCTGTGCACTCTCTAGACCCAGACATGCTGACACACATATTACGTACATTGACTGTAAGTGGTCCCACTGAATTAATTAAGACAACTCTGGGAATTATTAGACCACTTCAAGTATTTGCAGATTTATAGTGTTTTCAAGCTTTACATATTTCTATTTGATTGTGTATGTTGATGAAATGCTTGCAGGAGTGGAAGTTTGTAGTGTATTTACCAGGTGGCTTCACATAAATTCTGTATTCTAGACCAAAGACAAACTGATTAAAGGAGTGTATGTAAAGTGTGATACTGTACAAAGTTAAAGTGGTGTAGTAGTTGCTGCAGCATTAATGACTATTAACAAACTTTTCCATAATCATTTCAGGATAAGAACAATCAGAAAGGGGGATATAATCAGCTATATTATAGCTGAGAAAATCGGGATATTTTGAGAGTACAAAGAGAAGGGAGGAACAAAATGATGGAACCGATGATAAACGTGAGGAAAAAAGCTTCAGACGCTCCCTCCCAAAACAAAGCATTCCAGCTTCTATCATGTCGATGATTATATCATGTTAAATACTGTAGAATAAATAAGCAAAGTACTGAGAAATTCTAATACAAAAAAAAAAAGACATTGACTTTTATAAAGCAACTACATATAATATGCATACTTGCATTTTTCAATGTATCTTGTTTCATTTAATGGAGAACACATCATGCATGGCACTATTATTCACCTTTTTGAACATAAGAAGGGTATGTTGCTGGTGTAAAAACCTAGAAAACACTGCTAGATTTTTAAAGACATCTGCTGTCTTAATCCTTCTTTTACTATGAGAGTTTGATCAGAAAGGGAACGTTTAGGATTGTGGGTTTTTTCGGTTTATGTAACTTATCACAGTGAGTTCTGCTAATTAATTTTGTATGTAAGTATTACCCATTATGCTCCTTTTTAACAGTCCATGTGAATATGATTTCGAGCTCAGATAAACTGTCCTGTTGGAAATTGGACACACACAATACATAGTTTAGAAGAAGTATAATGTGATAAACTTTTTCTAAGTGTGTGTCTACCAGTTTGTCTTCATCATCAGCTGTGATATTTCAAGTCTTGGGCAGAAGCTTGGGCAGATAGTAAAACTATTCATGCCAAGGTGTGCTGGGTCTGTATGGAGAGACTTTGGTAGCAGGAGAAGGGGCTACATGGGTAAGCGGCCCCTGTAAGAAGCTTCTCAAAGTTCCCTCAGCTCCCTCAGGCTGAGGCTGGGCCATTTAGATACAATAGATACACCTCTGCAATAACGTATTTAAGAAGGGGACAGGACAAAGGAACGGTTGTTGAGACCTGCAGCAGAGGGAGGAGGGGAATGTAAGGAAGATACCTATGCAGACACCTAGAGTCAGTGAGGAAGGAGCTGGGGAGGTACCCAGAGCAGAGAATCACATTCAGCCCACTGAGGATCGCAGTGGAGTAGCCCGTGAAGGATCACAGAGGAGCAGAGATGAACCTGCAGCTTGTGAAGGACCATGGCAAGGCAGAGAAAGACCTGCAGCCCATGGTGGACCCCATGCCAGGGGAGGTGCATGCTCCTGAAGTAGATCATGACTGTATGGGCAGCCCATGCTGGGTTGCTGCGTTCCTGAGGGGCTGCACTGCACAGGAAGGACTCACATCAGAGGAGTATGTGAGGGACTGTTTGCCATGGGAGAAATCCTGCATTGGAGCAGGGGAAGCATGTGAGGAGCCCTCCCTGCCTGAAGAGGAAGGAGCAGCAGAGACAATCTTTGGTGAACTGACTGCGCCACCCCTTCCCTGTCCCCCTACACCACTGAGGAGGGAGGAGGGAGAGACATCAGGAACAAGGGGAATTGAGCCTAGGAAGAGGAGGGGGGTTGTGTTTGTTTCTAAGATCTGGTNAGCAGCAGAGACAATCTTTGGTGAACTGACTGCGCCACCCCTTCCCTGTCCCCCTACACCACTGAGGAGGGAGGAGGGAGAGACATCAGGAACAAGGGGAATTGAGCCTAGGAAGAGGAGGGGGGTTGTGTTTGTTTCTAAGATCTGGTTTTTCTTGTCTCCTTATCCTGCTCTGCTTTGATTGATATATGATTAAATTGATTTTTTTCCCCAAGTTGAGTCTGGTTTTTGCCCATGACTATAACTGCGAGTGAACACTCCCTGTCCTTGTCTCAACCCACCAGGTTTCATTACATTTTCTCCTCATCCCACTGAAGAGGGAGAGGTGAGCAGTGGTCATGGGGGTCTTTGTTGCTGGCTGGGCTCAAACCATGATGCAAAGTATGAGAAGATCATGCAGTAATCTTGAAGAGTAAGGAAATCTTTTTCTTGTGACTATGCTGGTTTTGACTGGGGTAGAGTTAATTTTCTTCACAGTAGCTAGCATGGAGCTATGTTTTGGATTTGTGCTGCAAATAGTGTTGATAACACAGGGATGTTTTCATTATCGTTGACCAGTGCTTACACAGAGCCAAGGCCTTTTCTGCTCCTCACACCACCCAACAAACGAGTGGGCTAGGGGTGCACATGGAGTTGAGAGGGGTCACAGCCAGGACAGCTGACCCCAAATGACCAAAGGGATATTCCATACAATGTGATATCATGCTCAGTATATAAAGCTGGGGGAAGAGGAAGGAAGTGAGGAATGTTCAAAGTGATGGTCTTTGTATTTCAAAGTTAACCGTTACGTGTGGTGGAGCCCTGTGTTCCTGGAAATGGCTGAACACCTGGCTGCCAATGGGAAGGAGTGAAGGAATCCCTTGTTTTGCTTTGCTTGTGTGTGTGGCTTTTGCTTTACCTATTAAACTGTCTTTATCTCAACCTATGAGTTTTCTCACTTTCACTCTTTTGTTTCTGTCTCCCCTCCCAACACCGTGGGAGTGAGGAGCAGCTGTGTGGGGCTGAGTTGCTGACTGGAGTTAAATCATGACAGCAACACAAATCACAAGTGGAATTCAAGTCTGTTCTGATGAAAGGTTTTTCTCTAATCTGTTTAGTGATTGAGCACCTAACTTCTCCCTTCTAGTACTTGTACAGGTATTAAAAGTCATATGTGTATAAAATATGGCCATATACCAATGTAAGTAACTCCAAACAAAAAGCTCAAAACTTAGTACAACTGTTATTTGTAAGATGATTTAATCTGGTAAATAGTCATGCACGTTTATAAGTTTCTTGTTAAGAAACTGAAGATTTAGTTTAAGAATTATTAAAGTGAGACTTCTGTAAATTACATGTGTTTTTCCAGGATCATTGTGTGTATGTAATAAATTGAGGTGACATCTCAGTTTATAGAACATTAATTTATATGGCTTACAAATGAATTCATAATAATTATTTAAAAAACTATTTATTTTATGTATTAGATTATAAGAAGACAAATAAAATCTCTTGCCTTTTATATGTTTATTAAAAAAAACCTTGGAGATAACGTTAGGTGTTTAAAATGTTGCATACCAGCAGTTAATCTGCATTATTATTGTTGTTGTTGTTGTTGTTGCTATAAGTTAATATGTGTATTTGTGTTCTCCTTTATGATATTTATTGTTATTAAGGAGTACTTGATCATTATGCTCTTGTCAGTGACATAATTTATTTATTAAAGAATTACATTTGTTAAGGACACAATACTTCTTGATCCTCTTTGAGTACATAGAGTTACTTTTCATATTTCTTTTAGTTTTTAAAGACATAAGGTCTGTAGGCAGATGCAAAAAGTAATTTCCTTTTAGGGAGAGGTTATAAGACTCACATGTGGTCTTGATAAGAGCTAACTAGAGACTATGGAAACAACGTTTAGGAAGCCATAAACTGTCATAATGGGCTCCCCATACACAAACCGTCAGCAGAAGAGGGGAATGAGGTTTATTTTCATTGAAATACTGTGAAGGTTCTTCCTCAAGATGAAATAAAGATGAAACCAATCTTGTTCAATCAATGGGTTTTCCTAGCTACACATTATTTTTATAAGAAAATTAAATTAAGTGAAATACAGCTATTTATACAGAATTTAGCTATATGTTCTTTCTTCTCAACATATCTCTCAACAGGATTTTGGTTTGGAATAAAAGATTAGTCAGTATTGATTAAGAGTATTAAATGTTCTCAATAGTCCTTTCAGTTGGCTTTTTGAAAAGGTCTTTGGTTTGTTATTTAATTAAGTATTCCTGGATCAGTGGGTTCTGTTCTGCTTCATAGTTTATACTGTGATTCTAGCTAGGAATTTACCAAAAAGAAATGTTACCACTGATATTTGAAATAGATGAGGCAAAAGTAATCTTTCTTTCCAAGGATTAAGTAATGAAACGTTTACTAGCTGGAAAAACTTGTTTATCCATCAGGTATTGCTAACTGTGAGATAGTGCTTTTCCAAAAAATTCAATTTTTAACTACAAATTCTGTTTTACTTTTTTTTCTAAAGATCTTAAGTTGAGTTGCTATGAAATGCTCATTTAGTTGTTATTGAGCCCAGAAATCATGAAATTTGTCCTTGCCTTGTGCTAACTAGCCATCTAGATAGGTGGCATATAAATCATTTTATTTGAGTAAAATCAGATACCTACTACAGACAGGAAAAACTGTAAGTCTCCGTAGTGGTAAAAATCCATTCCAAGGTAAAATTTAAACATATTCTGAGGTTTTTAATTATATTGCATTCATAGATCTCGTACTTGTTTTGTATTAGCCCAAAACAACCACAAGGATGCAAACAAATCTCCAATAAATCATAGATTTGTGCCCTAGGTTTACTGAAGCCAAAATGCGTGTAATCCTGAAATCCAATCCTACCACAAGAAGCATCTCCCACTTCTGTTATCTTGCATATGTCATCTCTTCTTAGTTCTGTTATATCTCGAGAGTTATTAGAATTCAACTTAACTGTGTTATTTTAAAAAGTAATGTCTTTCTTTTTTATTACATATAACTCAATGTAATAATATCAAAGGTAAGATTTTACTGTGGTTATTGAGCTGAGTTTTTGTATGCCTACAGACATGACATGCTCCAACAAGACTCTCCAATAAATATGGCAGATATTCTTCTGCTCCATACAATAACATCCAGCAAGGTAGCAACAGGTTTTTTTCACCTACATGTAACTAAAGTAGATATTTTGTCTCACTTAAAAATTCTATGTATCTAAGAAAACTACTGAAGCTTTCTTAGATGTAAAGTTCCTATCTTTAAGAAAAACAATGATTGCTCTTTTTTCTTGTAAGTACTTCCCGCTTATTTCAAAGTTCAGTTATAGCCATAATTTTCCCCCCTAAAAGGTTGGTATAGGCAGTTCCTATGTGTCTTTATTTTTTTATGACATCTAGGAAATGTACTCATACTGTGGTATTCTGCATCTTAAGTAATCATTTGTGAAGTACATATTACAACATACCTAAACAAAACAGCTGAAAATTCAGGATTCTTAAAAGGCAGCAGTATAGTTTTGTAGAAAGACTGTTTATTTACAAGAAATTAAATTTAGTCAGTTAGTTAGTTGTTAGAATCAATGCATTCAAAATACTTGGGTTTACTTTCATTTTCCTTCTCCCATTGTGATCACATCAGAACAGCAAATAATACAATGCTTTATGAGACATGCAGGTGCTCTTACTGCCAGTTTTCCAATGGGTAAATAGCTTCTGGAAAAGAAAGCTCTGGATGTCATGGATTAAATTCATGAAGAGATTTCAGGCTCTGAAAATAATCCAGGCTTAAGTAGATTTTATTCTAATCTCTTAAGAAATTGTGTTATTTGTAGGAAGGATTCTGTCTTGGTAACTGTGTATGTGGAAGTACACACATCATGTTAGGACAGCAGTGATGGCTTGAAAGGCCAACATTGTGATTTATGCTTGGTTTCCTGTTTTACTAATTAGTCAAATTTTTCTCACAAGAAAGGCATTCTGAAAAGGGGTGGGATATATCTGACAATGTGGGGCAAGGATGTATTTGCAAACAAGGTTGCTATCCTTGTGAGGGTTGCTGGAAACATGTGAGAGAGGAGTTCCCACAACCAGAGAAGAAGCAAGGACACAAAAATTTTAAGGTGTCCAAGGGACATCATGACTGGAGGGACTTACACTTCACCTGCAAAACCCACAAAACTTGGGACCCATCTCAAATGCTCACATACTAATGCAGGCAGCCCTGGGGACAAGAGGGAGTCATCAGCAGTGAGTTCAGAGCAACTGAGCTGTGATCCCAGAAGAATTACAGTGATATGGTGGTACAGCTCTCTCACCTGCAGAGCTACAGTGCAGGGGTATAGGTCCTTCAGGAAGGGCAGAGTTGTCAAAGAAGGGATGATCTATTCAATGAGGTAAATCAAAGGTATGGAACTTCACTCTGGGGAAGGTAACAAACTGTCAGAGAGTCTGTGGGTAAGAGTCAGGGGACAGAGCAGCACCAGTGACGCAGAGGCACACAGATGCACTCAAACTGAGAGCAAATTCTTGATGCAGATGTTTGGTGAATCACTCACGGAACACGTTCTGTTGCAGCTGGTACTCACAAGCAAGGAAGGACTGGTTGAAGACATGAAGGTCAAGAGCAGTCTTGACTGTAGTGACTGTGAGACTCTAGAGCTTTAGATCCTGAGAGAAGACAAACAGCAGAATTTCACAAATATAACTACCTTGCATTTTAGAAGAGCAGATTTTTGCCCTGCCCAAAGACTTACTTGGCAAGATCCCAAGGAAAACTGCCCATTGGAGANCTATTCAATGAGGTAAATCAAAGGTATGGAACTTCACTCTGGGGAAGGTAACAAACTGTCAGAGAGTCTGTGGGTAAGAGTCAGGGGACAGAGCAGCACCAGTGACGCAGAGGCACACAGATGCAAAGGTGCTGAAGAGAGCTAAACTTACGCCTGGAACAGGACAAGTTGCTGGTCGAAAGTAGCTCTGCAGAAACGTGCTGGGGAACCTGGGGCCAGCAATTTACCAGGACGCAGAAATGCACCTGGGCAGTAAAATATTCCCGGCCACTGAGGCTGCACCACCAAGTGAAAGGGATCCTGACCCATTGCTTGACGCTAATAAGACTGCCCTGATAGTCCAGACTTGAGATTCTGGCACAGGACAGACCCTGAAATACAGGAATGAGCCCAGTGGAGGGTTTCCATGATGGTCAGAGCTGGACCACAAGACACGCAGGGAGAGACAGAAGGCACTGGTCTGGTTCAGCAAGAGGAAGATGAGAGTAAGGGGATACTTAATGGCTTTCTGCAGTAGGTACAGAGGTAGGGTACAGAGAAAATGAAACCAAACTCTTCTTGGTGATAAACATTAGTAGGACAAGATCCAAAATGCTAAAGTTGGAGCATAAGAAATTCTGATGAGATATGATATTTGTTTTAATTCTGAGGGATTTTTAGCACAAGAGTGATCAAGTACTGGGGTGGATCACTGGAGACATTATGGAGTCTCTGTGGCTGAAAGTGTTAAAGACTCAAGTAGATACAGCACTGAGCAACCTGGTCTAATTAGAGTTAATCTGAGCAGAGAAGATATCTGAACACCCCTTCCACACTAAATTATTCAACCATACTCTGAATCTCTGATGACATTATTCAAAAGACCACTTAAGAAGTTGAATAACTCCTGCGAAAATTACTGAAGGATAGTCATATTTCAAGGTGCACAGCTGCAGATTACTCAGATTTTATGTTACACTTTTGTTAATAATAGTACTATATTATTATGTCCAAGTGACAAATCTCTTGAACAAAACTGGCGAAACTGTATTTTAGAAAAATGAACCAACACATCACCCTGAGAAGATATGTTAAGAGTACATAAAGAATCATTTTGTTTGTTTGTTTGTTTGTTTCTGTCTTGCTTGATTTTCTAATATAAATGTTTCTACTGGATGGGCTCAGTTAACAATCTAAGCTCTGTCCTTAGAGCCTAGAAACTACAGGTAGTATTAGTCACTAGAGGCACTTCTAATCTACAGTCACATTGGCTTGTTAAAATCACAACAATGAAATCCTGAACAATGTAAAGGAAGCTAGCAATAGCTACTTGGTTTTCCTTCCAAAGCCTCTAAAACTACAATGTTCATGAACATTAAATAACAGAACCTCAAAAGACAGCTTTCCTTCTCCATAAATTGCCTCAAGACTCTGCCAAACCAGTAGGCTCTTTGCCCTTGCTTCGGTACTAAATTTTTGCAATAATCAACCGTGTGATACTACATCATCAATCTCATATAAGGTATAAGCTCTGACAACTGGGAAGTGTCATTTGGACATAGCATTAGGAGAGTTGTTTGGTCTTCCGTTCTCTTTTCCTTTTAAATGAGGTAAAAGATGCCTTGGCTTGCCCAGCTAACAAATGCTCTGTCACAGTGACCAACCTAAGAAACACCCTCTTCTGCCCTGTGCATGCATGTGCTCACATCCCACATTCCCTCCCTGTACTCTGAAAGTCAAGCTGGGCCCTTACAATGCCAGAATTCATTGCCAGAGCAATTTCTGCTCTGAGTAGTCTGAGTAGATACAGTGGAAGACATAAACAGAAGACAAGCAGATTGACCCCTATGTTATTAACATCACAACTAGTTATACAGTTCCATTGCAGTTTGCATTAACCCCTTGACACTGCTATAACAAGTAATTAATTTCTAGTAGAGTTGTTATAATACCTAAATATTGTCAAACAATCAGACTTCAGGTTTATGTGGAAATTCCAGAGTGCCTTCTCTTAGAAGATATGAGGACAAAGTGTAACACTGTCAGGTGTCAGGTTTGCAGCACATATGTCTCACCACAGTTCTAGATGAGAAATTGTAAACAATCTCTCAAGAGACAAAAGAGAAGTCTCGCAGTATGAGAAGTTGTTACCTATAGCCTGGAGTTTGTAAAGCGCTTTTTTTTATTATTATTTGTAACTTGATTTTTTGATTTGTTTGGGTTTTGTTTTTTTTTTTTACTTTAGAGTGTTGTGATATGAAAAGATAAGGACATCAGAGGGAAAATGCTTGCATTCCAAGTAACATTTTTAAGTTCAGGTACCTAAAAAATACAAAAATAACAGGAAGGGATAATGTCTTATATACTGACTGGAGTTTATCAGTTCAATTATCGGAACTATCACAGTTCTGGTGATCAAGGAAGCTTTGGTGTAAAGATGCATTAGGGAACTGCTGAGATGTTTCCACTGGAAAGTTAATAGAAGAAGCAATAGCTCTTTGTCAAAACCATGAAGTTTGGCAGAAAGCTGTTGCATTCAATGAAGTCTTGCAGACTTGTATTAAAACTAGGAACTGAGTCTTTTTCATTACGAATCCTAGGTTCTGATAAAGTATTTCAAATTTTTGCATTTTGAAAAGAAAAATTGATAATGGAATATTTTTTTTCAAAAAAGTTGTTAGGATTTTGATGGAAGAGATTTTGTCATTTTTTCTTCAGAAAAAAAGGAGTATGCATATCTTACAAAGGACCTACAAAATACAACATACACATTTTTAAAAAGTGAGGAGTTGATATATTTTTTCTTGATTTTAATTTGATATTTCATAATAGGTGCTTCAATATGACATCCACAGTACCCCCAGCATCATGACAGCATGGAATTTCAGGAAATAAAATCAAACTCATCTTTCCCATTCTTGATTTAATATGATTCACAGAAATCGTCTACATACTTTTCACTCCAAGTGCTAAAAATAGTCATTATATGGAAGGACAAATGTTAATTTTCAAAAAAAGTTTTTAAGAGCATACACTTTTGCCTCCTTTTTTTCTGATTTGTAAAGATCTTTTCCTAGGCTGTTTTTATTATTTCTCCTCTGATGCTTTAATATTATGCACTGGTGTTCTTAATGTTAAGTCTGTTAAGTATTAACAGTTTTCTGCTCTGTACTGACTTACTGATAATTTTCATTTATAAACCTACCCCCTTTTATAACCAGTTTTAAGATTATTAAAATAGACAGAGATTAAATTAAATGTCATTCTGGAAATAAGTAAATCATGTTTAATCAAAGCATCAGAATGTTTGCAAATTCCTTTTATGTTTACAATAAGGTCATAAGGAGATCATGTGGAAATATTTTAGATGTTAAGTTAAACTCTAGTTCAGCAAACCCTAAATTATTCCAGGCTCTTTCTCTCTCCATGTGACAGCTCATTTTTCATACTGTACAGCCACATAGATATTAGCAACTCCTAAAAATCTGTATAAACATCAGCATTAAAGTGGAAAACGATAATATCATTGTCCTGGGTTCGGCTATGATAGAGTTAATTCTCCCCAGCACGCTGGCAGGGGGGTAGCCGACCCAGAGCAGCCCGGCAGGTATCCGATCCCCCTGCCGTCCCGCCCAGCCCACAGCCGGGGCCGGGCCGGGCAAGGGCGGGGAGCGGCCGGGAAGGGCGCGGGGCGGCTCCGGTTCCCGTTCCGGGCGGTGAGCGCTTGTGCTGTGCATCACTCGTTTGTGTTCTCTCTTGTTAGCATTATAGTTGTTATTGTTACTGTTCTCTCTCTCTGTGTGCTGTTGCATTAAACTGTCCTTATCTCACCCCACGAGGGCTGCCCCTTTCTCTGCTGATTCTCCTCCCCGTCCCGGTGGGGGGTGGGGGTGGGGGGTGCAGTGAGCGAGCGGCTGCGTGGTTCTTTGTTGCCGGCTGGGCTCAAACCACGACAATCATAAAGACTATCTTGAAGCCAAGTTGTCTCTCTGAACTTCATTCTTATGTATCTCCAGTGGTGTTCATTGCTTTAGTGAATTTTTTGCTGGGAAAAGTTTGTATTTAGTGTTCTATAAAATAATTCACACACTGCTTCATGAAATATTGTCTGAATTTGTAAGCCTCTTCTCACTTCTACAAGAGTATTTTTTTAATAAATGTTAAAAGAAGAAACGTTACGTTCCTATTTCTCCTTTAATATTAATTACCTTGTGACAATAACTGTTTAACTATTAATTTATTTAATCAAAATAATTATATCACAAGTGTATTTATGTCACTTGTCTAGGAACTTAAAAATCAAGCGGTGGAAAACATAAGTTTGCAAGCAAAATCAAAATCTTACTCCATGTGCATTCTGAGTAAAACAATCTGAGCTCTTGCAGTACCCAAAATGGACCATAACATAAAGTTATCATTTTATAACTTCATGTACTGAAACAGAGATGGAAGTCACAGTGCATCCTAGTTTATGAAATTTCTGCTTAGAAATACCTGGTGTAAGAACTCACAATTGCAATCCTGTTCTGCTTTTACAGGTAGTTTGTAGGCACAATTCAGTGCTTAAATGTTAACTATAAAAAAAAAAATAAAAGAGCTTTCAGATAATTCCAGCCATTGCTGCTTTCCCCACCCCTCCCCCAATATTAAAATGAAAATTAGCCTTATCATTCATCCCTGTGCCTTTACCTGAGGAGCAGGAGGCAGAATGTCAATCATTCTATGTTTGTATATGACCCTAGATTTTTCTCCAGTGTGCTCTTCCTCAGAAGAGTTAGGTACTTCAGGGTAGAAAGTAAGATACCTGTTGCCTAGAAACTCTTCTGTTGATTTTTTTTTTTTTAGGAGAAAATAAAGATTATAATATTGGTTTTGTCTGTAAAAGCAAAAGTTCCACTATCTGACCAGCTCACATCTGAATAACTTTCAAAATGTATTTTTCAAGGGTACTGTCTATTCAGGCATTTGGGGAAGTGTTGGCAAGGCAGCCCTTTGACAGAGCTGCAATGTAAGAGAATTTTCCAGATTTCCTTCTTTCTGCTGAGCAGACTGTTGATAGCCAGCAGTATTTCAGATCTGCAAGTTCTTCCTGTGAGCTGCAGATAAGTTTAACTCCTGGTACAACATGCCTCTCTCATGAGTCTCACATAAATGGTGACAGAACCTGTACAGACCTGAGAAGCATTTTCACATTAGCACACTGTTCCACTGGGATGCTTTCCTTACAAGTGGTTTCCAGGAAGAAATGCTCTGGCCAAGATTCAGCAACCAGAGGTAGATTCCTGATCTGAAGTCTCACTCTGTCTTATGCTGGTCACTTCACTGAATTGAAGATGGCTGGTAGAGCCAAACTACTGTCTCTTGACACCAACTGATAACAGTGAAATATCACAGAGTGGAAAGAACACAACTATGTAAAGACAAAGCTATGCACAATCCCTCTCCTGTTCAGAAAACAAGACCCCAAACCTGCATGACCATCAAGTCTCTGAATATTCCTAAAGTGTAAGATTACCTGCAGCATCAGGTTATACAGTCTAATCCTCCACACAATTCACATACAGTTGTATATGGATATTTTTCAACTGAGTGCTGTGTAGAAATGAATTTCATTTGAAGAGTTCTATTATAGAAGAGCCCACTACTTTTCATGGTGGATTGTCTCAACGGTTAGTCATTCTCAATACTAAACGTATTGCCTTATTTTTATTCAGTTCACTGAATCTAAAACTTCTGGCATTGGTTCTTGTTATAGTTTTGTCTTCTAGTTTAAAGATGCTTTTGATACTAACATTTCCTCAGTGGTTATGTTTCAACACTTAATTTTCTTACCATATGGCAAAAAGTAATGAAAAAAAATCTTTCTGCTAGTTTTTACTGTTCAGTCTGATACATATTTTACTTCAAATGAAAAGAAATTCTATGACACTTAAATTTTAAATTTTTAAGCAGTTATTTATTCTGTTGAAAAGTATTGATTATCTTTTAAGGATTAAGATTTCTCTAACCCATTTCCTGATAAAGCCTTCCCCAACAAATTATTATTGATCTTTCCCAGAAAAAACCCCTATTTTTATCTTCCACTGCATACATTCTCTTTTGGTTCCATATTTTTTTTGACTGAGAGAAAGAGCTATACAAGATGATGAAAAAATTATCTCTTATTTCAAAATGGCCAGATTTTGCCTTTTATGGGTTATATGGGGGTGTTGATGAGAAGCTCAACACATACCCAGCAATGTGCACTTGCAGCCCACAAAGCAAACTATATCCTGGGGTGCGTCAAAAGAAGCATGGCCAGCATGGCGAGGGAGGTGATTCTGCCCCTCTACTCCGCCTTGGTGAGACCTCACCTGCAGCACTGTGTTCAGCTCTGCAGCCCTCAGCACAGGAACAACATAGGCCTGTTAGAACAGGTCCAGAGGAGGGCCGTGAACATTATTAGAGGGATAGAAAAACTCTCCTGTGAGGAAAGGCTGAGAGACTTGAGGCTGTTCAGCCTGGAGAACAGAAAGCTCTAGGTAGACCTTACTGCAGCCTTTCAGTACTTAAAGGGGGCCTATGAGAAAGCAGAAGAGGGATTTTTTACAAGGGCTTGTACAGTTAGGATGAGGGATAACGGTTTTAAACTGAAAAAGTGTAAATTTAGATTAGATATTAGGAAAATACTCTGAGAATGGTGAAGAAACAGAAGAAGTTGTGGATGCCCCTCCTCTGGAAGTGTTCAAGGCCAGGCTGGATTGGGCTTTGAGCAACCTGACCTGGTGGAAGATGCCCTGGCCCATGGCAGGGGGCATGCCAGCTAGATAGTCTTTAAGGTCCCTTCCAACCCAAACCATTCTCTGATTCTATTATAAATATTTATTTCATAATTGGATCTTGTGAAATGATCTGTCATAGAAAATTGACTTTCATTCTCTTGTGAAATACTCGAGAAATTACACTATTATGATAGTCTAGTGTTTTGAAATTCTTGAGACTGACAGCTGTCATAACATTTCATCTTTCACTCAATTTTTAGAAAGAAGTTATTATGGTTATGTTTAATAAATTATATCTACAATTTCAAATGATGTATGTCAATAGGGAATTCAATACACGAAGTACATGACTCATTCATAGAAAGCACTGAAAAAATGACCATTGTGCTATGTTGTAGATGAATAGAAGTATAAATATGTTTTATATGTATATATATAGATATATAAGAACACTGATATGTTTGTCCATAATATATCAGAGGATAGGACCTTATTGTGATAGGG
>VZSC01014192.1:57804-70453 GCA_013398225.1 Steatornis caripensis | reverse complement strand
CTATCATCTGATGTAAGGATTGGTAGGGTATAGGTACAGCTGTGTAATGAGTTGTCACAGTTTAAATCTGGGCTGACTATTAAGCGAACGACAGTGGAGGGAAAGAGAAAAGGGAAACAGACTTCTGGGTTGGAAAAGTTAAAACAGCTTTAATCTAACTAGAACAATCATGTATTATAATAATAGGAAAAACAATAATGAAATATATACAAATATACAAACATGTACAAAATCAATATCAAACTCCCCCCCCCACCAATGATGAACACGTTACCCTGAAGCTGCGGGCATGCCCTGAGAAAGTCCCGTAATGTACTCAGCAGCAGGCAGGAGCTGGATTCAGGAATGCACAGATTGGGATAGAAGGCAGAAGTATCAGAGTCCTCCTCAGATGCCAGCCATAGAAGAAGAGAGCGAGACCCTCGTGATCCCTCAGCTTTATACCAAGTATGATGCGTATGGGATGGAATACTCCATTTGGTCAGGTTTGGGTCACCTGTCCAACCCGATCCTCCCCTCCGCAGGGTCGCAGGTGTAACCCCTTCTCTGCTCTTTCAGTTCTGGGGCACAAGAAAGTTAGCAGAAGCAAGCATCGACATTGGTCTCCATAGAATTAACTATAAGCAAGAGCCTTTCTGCATACCACTCCTACTGATGTTCCAGCACTAACTATAAACACCGAGCCTTATCACTGCTAGAAGCAGCTACTGTCTGGAAAAAAAATGCATTTAATTTCGGAGAGTGCAGCTTCTCAGAAGAGACTTAACTAAAAAGCAAAGTTACTAAAAGAAAATTGGTTCTGTCCTGGCCCAAACCAGGACATTCCACCCCTTCTTCTATGGCTGGCTTCCGAGGAGGACTCTGTCCAATTCTTCTGCCTTTGATCCTGATCCGTGTATTCCTGAGTCCAGCTCCTGCCTGCTGCTGAGTACAGTCCGGGATTTTCCCAGGGTGTACCCTACAGTGTCTGGGTGACGTATTCATTATCTGTGAGTGGAGCTCGATATTGGTTTTGTACATATTTGTACATTTGTATATATTTCATTATTATTTTTTCCTATTATTATAATACATGATTAGTTAGATTAGTTAGATTAAAGCTGTTTTAACTTTTCCAACCTATAAGTCTCATTCCTTTTTCTCTTCCCCCCCCTCCCCCTCCCAAGACCAGGTTTTTGTAGTGTAGATTCCAATCTAGCATCTTCCAAAACCCCCTTATGGCTTAAACTACCTATAGGTTAGTATTATTGTCAGTACTCTTTCTATTAATGTCTCTTGTGCCAAAACACATATCTCCCACTAGTGCTACTAATCAAGGACAGAGTAAATGTGAGAATAAATTTATCTCATTGAAATTAACCATTATAATAACACTCGAGTTTCAGATTCAAAAGCTCTGAAAAGCAAGGATTTTTTCAGTAGCTTACGTTCCTGTGTACTGTATCCAGACTTTTTCCCCAGTTCAAACATGAAGGACAGAATTCAGAAGTATCTTTACTTCTGCATGTCAACATCTCATGGCTTACATGAATGCCAGCTATAAGCGGTCAACATGCTGCCAGCCCCGAGAGTAAGATTTTCAAAGGACAGTTATTTGCCTTTCATAATTGTGAGTTCTCTTTTACATGTTTTCTTCAAATACAAGGTAATTGTATCAGTAATACAGCAATTTCTGTTATTTTATAATAATGTCTTATTCTTGGTTGCCAATCTCCCATTGTAATTTATAAACACAAAGAAATCTCTCTGCGTAGACTTTTAGATTCTTACAAGTATAGTAATTGTACAATTACAGCAATTCTTTTATAAATGTGTTGAACCATGACATCCATAATTAATGACAATCTAATCTCTTTGGCACATGTTTACCAGTTAGAGTTGCTAATATCACTGTTACCTGTTGGAAAGAATAAGCATCTTTTGCCAAGAAATGGTTTTAAAATATTTTTGTGGCAAGACCCTAGGACCTTGAGATGGGCCTACTCCAAGTTTTTCTTTGAAGTAAGAACATCAACACATAAAAAAGGGTTTTCAGTCTCTAGACTACATTTTATTAGAACAACAAAGTAAGACAGTTGGATGAGGGAAATCATAACACAGAATTCTTGGGTGAGTCACAGCAAATAAAAGCCTGAGAACAGAATGACCTTTTGCCTTCAGTCTCACGGCACAGAGGAAAAAATGGGGAGAAAAAGGATTGCCCTTTCTCCATTCTGCCTTCAAAACTGAGCAACTCTCTACAGATCCCTGAATCGCCCTCCATGTGGACAGCAAGAAAGCTTTCTTTTCACACCCATCCCTGGGACTTCGATTTGAGTTTGCTCTCTGCTACAGGCAGATTTTTAAAAGCCTCCTGCTCTTCCTCCTCACTGCAGTGTGTTGTGGGCTTGCTTGCTCTTCATCCTTACATGTTTACTTCACACTCTGGGAGGTTTTCCAATCTGAGCATTTTCATTAATGTAGGAGAAGAGTTAATTAATCTCTCCTTCCAGAAAGTTCACTCTGACTCTATGTTAGATGTAAAATTATTAACACAGATGTGTTCTTATTTACCCAGGTACAATGAGACACTTCTACTTTAACATAAGATAGAGTGCACAGAAACCTTGGGATGAGGAAATCAAAGAGCTACTGTTTGTTAGACTGTGCTATGGCATAGCACAGTTGCACATGGCACCAAGCTTTTACATCAAATTGTTATTGCTCTACTGCCACTGTAGCAACAAGCATTAAAATAATTTCAGTAAAAATAATAAATCCAAAGGAATTAAAAATAAGACCTTGTAATACTTAAAACCTGAAACTTACTAGATTGCTAAATAAAATTTTTCTCATTAATTTTGCTGTGTAACAGAGGAGGGAATATCTGTTTAACAAAAAACCCTGCAGGGTGCAGGCTCGCTTGATCAAGTTGTCATTGCTTCAAAAGTTACTGAGCATTAGCTGAAGTGTGATGCCAGTTCATGTGTGTGCTCTCACCTTGAAGCAGAGGTGAGGAAATGTGACCTGGTCTAGCCCACTTTCTTGACTTAGACTATGATCAAACTCAGCAAAGTCAGCTAGTTCTTTCAGGCAAAGTGAAAAAAAAAAAAAAAAAAAGCTGATGCAAAGGAAACACTGTAGAAGAGATGTAATCTTATCATGTTTAAACATTAAATACAAGTATCAGATACTTCAAAGTATGGCCACTTTGTTTAAGCAGTCGCACTACTTTTATCTATTGCTAAAGATTTTCTCCTTGTTCATGTGTCCAGAATCCAGTGACTTAGAAAATGCCCCACAAATTTTTGAACTTTTATACATGATTTGCAGCCTCAAATCTTGCATATTTCAGAGATCAGCTTCAAATTACAGACTCCGGTTTTTTAGAGGTTTGACATTTACCATTCTGCATTGCATTAGGAAAAATGGAAAGCAAATCCACCAGAGACTACTAATAGTTTCAGCGATCACTGTGCTGATACCACTTTTCACTGAAGTACCAAGTTCCTGCCCATGGGACAAAGGACAAAAACAGTTCATGGAAAAGGCTTTGCGTTTCACAGGTTCTCTGGAGATCTTCCCTTGCCACTCCAAAAATCACAGTCTAAAATGGAGGCCCTCTCTCCCTCTTGCTTCAGTGAGATGCCTCAGATAGAGTAGCAAAAAACCAAACCACATTGTATTGGGTCAGACACAGGCATAACCAGAAAGGGAGGTGAGCTTTCAGGAGCTTTATCTATGGCATCCTGCTGCATCAGGAAGCTCAGGGTAGCCCAGCGTGGGCTGCTGAGCAAAGAGGAAAACACTTAACTGGGCATGTTGCTAGGAAGGGATTTAACTGAAAACATTCCTTACATGAAATGGACAAAAGAAGGCAAGACATGAAGGCAAAATTGATGCTCTGGTGCCCAGTAATCTAAAATCAAAAGTTATATGGAACCACACCATGAAAATGTGCAGACCATGTGTAACCCTGGAGATAACTTCTAAAACTGAAACTGATTGTTTTAAGTTACATTTAGGGCTTTAGAAACACAAGATATCAACAGTTTCTCCTGAGCCTCCAGGTATTTGAGACCACAAGTAACTCAGAATGCTGAGAACAAGTCAGCAGGTCTTATTTGCAGTGCATGGAGTCATTAGACACATAAATCTTTACAAGGTCAGAACTTGCATTTCCACCTAACATCATCTTGTGTCTGTGTTCTCTGCTCTCTCTACAATCGTGCCTATAAAGAGAGCTAATCCATAGCCTGAGTGCTGAAAAAATTATGTAGTGAATGGTAATATTTTGATACAATCAACTCTAAAGAAAAACAGTGGTAAAATGGAACACTTTAGGTCAATCTGTTGGGCTTTCTTCAGTTTGCTGGAAATGGATATGGTCAAAGAATTTCAGGATTGCTAAAGAAAGAGAAATATTAATACTGGAAAATCACATTAATTTTAATCACGTAAGTCAATATCTGTTTTTCCTTAACATTCATGTTAAGATGAGGTGGAAAGTTTTTTGTATGTGTTTTCTTTTCAGACAAGAACAATCAGAAATTACTGCAGACACACAATTAAGACAGCTGTCTAGGATACTATGTAAATTGCAAAGAGAAAGAAAAAAAATTAAGCAATTTGGTATAATTTTTTCATTCTATTTGCAGTACATTCATTTGTTCTCTTTAGGTCCTTTTTTCCCCTCTGGTGATACCTATTTTTACTGAAGTTCAAACTTTTTAGTTCAAAATACCTCATGATGGCATACTATAATTTCAAGCGGTGTAACAGACTTAATTTGTATATCTATACTAGGTAGTAATTGTCAACAGATATTTTTTGTTTACTTGTTCTTCTTTGGGGGAGAAATGTGCAGTTAGAAATTTCTATACCAAGCTGTACAGCAGATCTATTCCTTTTTAAAGTTTTGATTGTATCATTGGCTAATGTTTCTGTGAGTAAGGTATACAGAACATTTTTTTAGTTGATTGAGATAAGTAATGATCTGTTGTTTTCTTTCGTATACATTTGTAATCCTTTCACTGTTACAATAGGCTAATGTATTTACTGACTTGAAATTAGTTTCTGCCCACTGTTGATTGCATTACATTCTTCAGCACTGTGAGGCAATTGTGAAGTTAAATTAGCCCAAATACAGTATAGCAAGCTCCTCAAGCAACCTAGATTCGTTACAGCAATTCCTTTGTTTCTCTTCTCCATTGACTTGTGCAGGCACAAATGTAGAAGTTTCCTAACCCATAAAAATGCATCTGTTTGAGCAGTCTCTGACTGTTGGCCTTCACAGAGAAGGGAGAAAAACAAACCTAGCAGGGTTTCAGGGACAAAAGAATAAAAGTTTTTTCTTGGTTTTTTTCATGGCACTGTAAATCTACATCAGCTGTACGTGTGGTTCTGCCTTATTACTTTGATGAGAGAATTACAACCTCTCAAAGTTATGGGTCCTTGATTAATTAAATTAGAAGTCACATACTACGTGTTCCTTTCAGAATAGGACATAAGTAATTTTACTTACTGCAGTTGGAGTTCTGGCTCTGTATTTATAGACTGCTTCAGTTTATTTCAGTAAGAGCTGTGGTTACTTTTCAGTGGCTGGGAATCTGTGTTTATATTATAATGTGCATGCACACTTACGTACATATTCCCTTGCTAATGAGAAAACATTGTATCTCATATAGAAGTCTACTTTTGGATACACTTTTTTGCCCCATCTAGGTACAAGACCATTATAATAAGACAAACTATCTTTTGCTTTAATACTGTGTATTATGGAAGGATTAGTTGTGATCAGGCTCAATAGATGCAGAAAACTTGGTTAAAATTGACTTATAGAAAGATTGGGGTTTAGCACACACTTTTGCACTGCAACAAAAGTATTTTTGTTCATATATGGACCTATTCTCGCAAGAGCTAAATGTTCTGAATTCGAATCAGAAAATATAACTAAACTTACTGAATCAAGTTTTAAAGTAATTTCTGTCTCAAGTGCGGTCACTTTTTGCATGTTAAAAAAATACAGCAGTCTCTGGGGTTTTTTTAACACCCTTCCCAAATATTTTATCAAATTTGATGATATTAAACGTTAATTACTATATTTATTAGTGTATATACAAGGACTGTAATGACTTTATTTCCAGTAACAAGTGATTGATCTAAAATGACGTTACATTCTTGCTGAACTTTCCTTTTCTATGCATAAAGATATTGAATAAATTATTCCTGCTGAATATATTAAATTGTGCAATATTACTATGTAGAATGTCGCTACTAGACAAATAAAAATGCATAAATTATGAAGCTATGGATAAAAAACCCAGCTTCAAAATAACAACCAAGTTTTTTAGGTTGCATTTGGGAAACTAATATAAAGCCATGTATTTCCTTATTTTTATCACAATAACATATGGGTGTCGTCTCTGCACTTAGGAAATCATTACAATTAGAGTGGTTGCTTATAAAATGCAGTATCTTCTGTGATGAAAAAAAGTATGACCAACAAAGTACATTTTCTCCAAGATCAAACCATACAGTTAAAAAAAATTTATAGGACTATTGATAATTGCACTATCTGCTGACTGACAACAGATTCAATTTGCCATTCGCTTATTAAACCATCCAAGAGCAAGAAGTTACTTCTTGCTGTTTACATTGTAGAAATGGTTAGAGGCCACAGTTAGCATTATTGTACTAATTGATCCTCGGGTACAAAGTTGTATTTAAACATCCTTAGAAAAAGAAGTCTTTAATTCTTGATCAAAAAAAAAGTTTAGCACAAACACAAAAACTGAGTTAACGCTTTCAATGATGATTGAAATTTTGTTCTTAAGCCAAGGTTTTCCCTTTGTCAAGCATAAGTCACTCTTAAACACTGAAACTAAGTAAGTAACACACGCGCTTTAACCTCAACGTCAGATCACATAATATCTGAGTTGTTTACGGTGTGTACTGTTACTGTAGTGCAGAATCAACTGTGCTGGGAGCTGTACATGCTGTATTGAGGCTCAGCTTTTGCCTGGAGGATCTTCTCATTTAACTATTCTGAAAACCTGTGCAGATAGTGTGGGAAAGAAATTGCAACTGACATGTTTGAGACACAGATAGAGTAGGAATTGTCTTTGTTGTGGTAGTGCTCTGGCATAAAGAGAGAAATCCCCATAAAAGTCATCCAATACTGTAATCATAAAACAGACCTTGGTGTTTACTTTCACTTTGTTCAAAGCTCTTGGGGCTCTCTAACCTCCTTGTTTTGGTATGCCAAAGAAAAATCCTATTGCCTGGAGTCTCTCCCACACTCACTGAGATGCTTCTGAGAAGTTCCAAGTAGATATTCCTTACTTTTAGCCAGCCATTTACAAATTATTATTTGAAGAGAGATGAGAGAGCTCCTGTGGGCCAAATCATACAGCTTTTGAGGTTCATCCCTCATTATTGTTTATTAATTTTCTGAAAATATATCTGTGATAAGAGAGAAAGTCCGAAAAAATCTTTAGATAGTAAAACATCTTGCACAAATTCATGGTTTTCTGAACCTCCATGCACAGAAAGAGAAGTGCAGACTGAAGGAAAGCAGAAATTGGACCATTCGTTTTAGATAATTTGAATGCAAGTAGGTTGGAGTTGTTCAGTCATGTGCAAACATTTTGTCTTAACTGGCAGTCCATTTTGTGATGGTGTCTCAGATGTAAATTCATTTACTAGCAGACAAACAAGAAACCTCTCTCCTGTGTGAAGTTTTCAACCAAGAAAAGAAATGCTAACTTATGGATGATAGGGTTTTTTTCCCTGCTGTTTGTAATCTGGCCATGTGCAAGAACAGAAACAGTTGAAGACACTGAACAGTTTACACTGAAATATAAATCATTTAAATAAAGTGATGAATACAATTGAGAGCTGTGACAGGTTACTCTGTTGCTGATAATATTGTAAGCAACAATACTGTGATATCTGGCACCAGTGGTGATAGCTATAATACCAAGTAAAGCAGTGCCAGGGAGTATTTTCTGGCATTAAGCCCAATTGGCACAAAAAGACTGGAATCTGAACCTTTAAATCATCCTAGTCTTCAAAACAGGGACCTGCTTACCTGGGGGATGGTCTCAAACTCCAGAATGGTGCCAAGGGATTGTCTGGGAGACTGAGGGTTGACTCAGACTGACTACTTGTCAGAGAGCATACTATCAACCGAAAAATAGATGCAATTATGGTACTTGGAACACTTCCTAGCAGGACTTAATTTACTAGTGCAGTATAGCCTGCAGGGTTTTTTGTTGATTTGTTTTGGGTTTTTTTATTTTTATTTTTTTAATGACTGGACTTTTAAGCAACATTTTAGCAAAGGACTCAAATTTTCTCCAAATATTCACATCAGAAATTAAGTATCAGTCAATTATGAGTCAATCTGGAATAATTTTCTAGAATATTATTGCCCACAATAACATTAAAAATTGAGCATTTGTATTACAGTATGATCCTGATGGCCCTGTGAGGTCAGTGGCTTGTTTTCCTCAGAATTATGCAAACACATAATCAAAGACTGCTTCTCTATTGAAGATGTCAAATAAGGTAAAAGTCATCACATTTAACCATGAGAGAGTATGATAACGGTTGTCACTTACTATAGGAAGTTCTGCACTTACAAGACTCATATCCTGTGTGGGCTGCCACAGTCTCATAGGATCCAGCCCTCACTTTCAAAAGTAAACAATAACAAAAACACATCTGACAATGAAATTCCTGTTTAAAATCTGTTAACAGGAGCCACATAAATGTACTAGGTTGCTAGATGTGCTATATCTAATGCATAATTATATGATTTCAAACAGATACTTTATAAATCTAAAAAGAAAAAAGAAAAAATGAAAGAAAAGTATCTTCTGTTTGTCTATGTTGTAGGTAGCAATTATTTTCATGAAAGACTTTTCTAAGAACTGGATTTCTGTTATGACAATGTGGATGTCGCAGCAAAGCCAGTTCTCGGGAAAGACATCTTTACTTTGCCAACTTGTCATTGAATATTGTGGAGATGGAAGGACAAGCATTCAAAATTTGTCTGTTTTCCCAAAGTGGACCTCCAGACTGAGATATTCCCGCTGGTGGTTATCCAGAGTCATAAAGGAATAAAGCTTCCTATTCACTTTGAGGTTGCAGCTGCATTTTTAAATATTCAGCAAGTATGCAAAGTAAATTATATCTTTGCTAGCACAGGCTTTGAGCATGTTATTGTCCACCCATATGGAGAAAAAAGATCTTGTTTAAGTTGTTCAGGGTTTTTTGTAGTAGTTTTTTGAAAGCACAAAGATATTCCGTTTTTTTTCTGGATACTTTTTCCCCTGCATATACTTACAGACAAAGTGAGGGGAAGAACACCGGACAAAAGATAATGCCTTGATGTTAGCATGGATTATAAGAGCAGTAGATCACTCCTTCACGGGCATAAGACACCCTGTGTGTCTGGACTCTCTAGAAATATGCACAGATGGTTTGATCCTCTGGGCATATAGGCTGGTTTGTTTGAGCCACATGCTTGCAATACTCCCAGATGGCAGCAGGTCTTATGCACCTTCATGTGTCTTTTGCAGAAATTTGTCAAAGATATATTAATCATTGGGAGTGTGAGTAAGGACAGTTCTTGTCCCATACTGGCTGCTTAGTAAAATGATGAAAAGGAGAGACGTTGCCAGTAACAAACAGAATATCTTATGTGTGTGGAGAGTTTAGTCAACATCATTTGCTTGCATGCAGTTTTTACTGCAAAGATAGAAAAAAATTCAAAAAATTGAATGTACGTTTGTAAAAAATTAATTTAATAGATGAAAAGGTCAACATTTTGAATAAGCCATGAGATACAACTTTTTTTTTTTTGAGAAGGAGATATAAGGTTTTATAAATTCAAGCTGAGACTCCGTAAGGGAAATTTATGAACAGATTAAATGACAACAGCAGTAAACAGAATATAGAGGCAGAAAAAAAGGACAGCATCTTGTTAAGGAAGGAAAAGGAGTAACCTGTTAACTCCCCAAATCACTCAATGCTTTAGAAGTAATGTAACTTTCTTGTTATCAATAATTTCAGGGACTTGATATGAAATATTTTCTCTTTGATACTGACATGGGATCTAAAATCTAATTTCACTGTTCTTGACTTTGAGACCATTTTCCTGGCTGCCAAACATAAACAACCTGGTATCTCTTCCCCTTTTAACAAGTAACAGAACAGCAGTCTGTCGTAAGTAGATACAACGAAGAAATCATCTCGACCCTTTCCTCAAATTCAGAGTCTCTCAGAACACTAAAGTTTTCTAGAGGAAACTTGAGGCTCTTGTTTCATCTGATGTCTTAGCCTTCTCTATTATAAATGGAAAGTACAATTTTTGGTAAATATTTGCAAAGTGTCTGCAGTTGTGTGAGCTGAAAATAGCATGCAGTTCTGTAATATAAAAGATAAGATTTAAAAAGGATGAAAAGCATGTGGCAGGACAGGATAGCTAGGCGTTGGATGACTCAGCGAAGAATACATGCAAACATATGTGAAGGAAAAAAGACAAGTTTCATTTGTTAGTATTTGATTTATTTTAATGTGACAAAAGAAGCTAGTAATGTTTACAAGAACTCTTGCTAAATCTGAGGGTTCTATTGCACACAGAAATTTTCTGAAAGCTTTTACCCTCAAAAGCATTCCAAAGTAATTTTAAAAACATCTGGTAATGAGTTTTATTTCTTACCAGAAGGCATATAAGATGGACTTCTTAAAGAAAAAGAATGAAAAGGGGAAAAGCCTTCAATACAGTTGTGAGTGTATGCATTTTTAAACGTAATTGTGTATGACACTAATTAGGAAAGAACACATCTAAATCTATATGAATCATTTGGATTCTACTAAATAACTGTCTTAAAGATCTAGATATGACACAGGCTTTGATGTACTGTGAAGCTGAACTGCATATTTGTGCAAGAGGAAGTGTATGAAATGAACGACTTCCAGAATGGAATGCATTCTCACCAGAACTGTTAGTATTTTCAGCTGTAATCATTACTTTTCATAGTCTTATATCTTCATTTTTGTTCTGATTTCACTGATTCTTTTAAAGATATTTACCCGGCTAGGAATCAAAAATGATAGTGTGTGATATGGAAGATAAATATGATTTGTAAGTGATGAATATGAAATACTAAAAATGATCTGCCTTATTTTTTTTCTTACTAGCAAGTTAAACTACTACATAGGCTACTACCACCTATGATAGTAAAGAGTGGGCTTAAGGTGTTTCACTGTAAAAAAGGTCACATTCACATTTATTGACTGTACTTGGTTTACTTTGGGTTAAATTATACCTTTACATTATTAAGACATATTTCTTTGGAGCAACTGACCTCAAAGTTCATGAAATAATTAGAATGCCATGTCTCATACTGTCAGACTGGTACAGACTTGACAATAAAAACAAATGTTGCATATCCTTGTGTGGCATGGAGGCATGATGAAATGATGTTTGCAGGACTGTTACAGGTAGTAGGGATCAAACTGTACTCAAAGTAAGCTCTAAAATGAGCTGTCTCACTGTTGTGCTTGAGTTCATACTTACACAATGCTAGATGGCACACCTGATACTGTTTGAGGGTTGAAGGGAAGGGGACTTGTGTTTATGAAACCATAGGGACTAAGAATTTCGGCATTGCAGATTTTTTTCCCTGTAAATTATTGCTATAATTGTTTACAAAAATAAAAGTTAAGAAATAAATTTTCTTTGTATGAAGCAAAACCAGGAAGACTATTCCTTACACCACTAATTTTATTGAAATTTATACCATATGTTTGATCTAAAATTTAACTGAGTAAAATACTTGAATATATATTATATATATATGTATATGATCAAATCTACCTGTGCAAAGAAATTGATGAGTTAAATTGTAGTATATAACAAGATGTTACTGTGTATAACTTTGCAAACATTTTATCCTATTTTTTGTCAGCTGCAAAATACTTTTGCTTTGCTTTGCCTGTGAACAGGGATACACAGCATCACATTTATCACTACATTTTAAATAGACAGTCATAAGCATAACAGTTAATCAAACTCAAATACTGCCCTACATGTTGTTGTTCAGTTAATAATTAAGCAGTTGTATATAAGTTTAATAGAGAAATCTATTTCAAAACTTGTCATTTTCTAAATACCACTGCACAGTAATAACTGACAACACAGTTTTCTTCAGATTTTAAATAGCTGTGTTACTTGTTGCAGGTCTCTGATTACAGTTAAAAATATTGGTGTTTTTTTTAAGACTTAAAAGATTTTAGTTACAAGTGGGAAAAATCAGAATTATAATTCTATGGAAAAATCTGACAGGTTGGACTTATTTAATGCAATTAGAATCAAAAGTTAAATTGTGAGAATGTACACAAAATTTTCAGAATTTTTAATTTATAAGAATAATACAATTTTCAAAGCTTTTATTGAAATCAAACACATATTGATGAAAATAAAAAATCTCCTTTTGATTTATTGAATTGAGAAACAATTTCTTCTTAGAGTCCAACCACTGTTCATAGAATCATAGAATCATAGAATGGTAGGGGTTGGAAGGGACCTCTAGAGATCATCTAGTCCAACCCCCCTGCTAAAGCAGGTTAGCCTAGAGTAGGTTGCACAGGAATGCAT
>VZSC01014192.1:17724-54645 GCA_013398225.1 Steatornis caripensis | reverse complement strand
GGAGTTAAAGTTTCAAATCTGTTTTGGGTCTTGATACTGGAGGGTGGAGACCGAGGTGGAGCCTTGCTTTTGCGGGTCACCAGGGTCCAAGGTGCCTGGTTCTCAGCAGCGTCCTCTTCACCAACGTGGTTCTGGAACCACCGATCACTGTTAAACTATGCTTTATGTAAGGTGGAGTTGTACACTAAAAGAGCTATAAATGCACGTTACTCTGTAATGCAAGTTCGTGGAACTACTTTTCCTATGATACAGTTGTTAACATCCAATTTCCTTTGCAAATTCAGAAAATGAAAGTTATGTTTCATCATGAAAAATGCTGTAGAGTTTTAGTGTTGCTCATATTTGAGGAAAATTAGTATATATCTGAGTTACTGCTTCCAATAAGCAGTGGCTCACATTAAGTGATTTCAGATTAATTTTAGCCGAACTGAAATTAAATATTTTCAGTTTGTTCAAATACAGCAGTACTTCTGTTTTCTGACAGCTTGTGAAATTCTTAAAATACAAAACACATAAATAAAGGCTCCCTTAACTTTCCTTGCAAATCATCTTCCAGTCCTTCATGCTCAAAAGGAAAACAGAGTTGGCTAAATATTATGAAACTCTTGCTAATCTAGCTAAACTTGTTAAGGTTTCAGCTGAGTGCTTAGGAGGTGAAAATGCGTAAGTGGATGCTTATGAACTAACATTAGATTTATTTATAGTCAAGTATTCTATCAAGCAAATAATTGAGTTCTTGGACTTCCTATTGGCTAATATTCGTTGCTGGAATTTAAAGAGAGTTTCCACAAGGCAAATGATAATATTTAAATCTACGGTAATTTTAGGTTACTGAGATTTATTAATATGATATTTCATTTTATATTGATATTTCATTCGAAATACGTTAACAAAAGTTCAAGTTTTTAATTATGTAGTAATTTCCAGAATCTTTGAAAGACTACTTATCTCTATCCTCAATACAAATTTATTTCTGACTGAAGACTGTAAAGCAGTGTGACATTGCATGTTTGGGTAAGCCAGATACTGCCTGTCCAGGAACATTAGAGATATTAATAAAAAATTATTTCTGTATGCTTCTGTACACAAAAATGCAGGTAAGAAAATTTTTTGATGAAATGGAAGCTCTATCTAGATCAGCATCTCTATAAATGGCCAGTAGAAAATGGTTAAAGAAAAAATACGAGTAAGAGCAAAAGTGGGAGGAAGTAAGAAAAAGAATGTTGTAATGAATGCTAAAGTAACTTACTTTTCCAGAAAATTATGCTGCCAGTTCAGTAAAGAAAAAAGGAACATTTTACTTTCTAGAACATTGCTATCTTTCAGTGTGACTGAATTCCAGAAGTGTCTTGAAATCACGCATTTGGGAAACCCTTGCTTCACTAAAACACTTGGGAAATCAACTATTATTGTTCAGATAACATGGCTTAAAAGTTCCCAAGGTCAGTTGGTTCGAGTAAATAATTGTACAGGTTTATTTCTTTACCTGCTTCATTACTTTCCCATCGTTGGATGTTATCTGCCTGATGTCTCAATCTATGAAATTGTGTTTGAAAAAGTTTTCTGAAAGAAAAATATTCAATTACTTTTATCATTCATGCCTGCCTTAAAGATCTAAATAGAAAGAAACCCAAAACTTTAAGAGCAGCACTGGTTCACTCCACTAGGGTGGCATGAGATACACATCAGTGAGGTGTTAATTGTTTTTAGGTTTCCTTAATTATGATTCCTTTTAATAAAATAAAAATATGTTTGTAGGCTTACTGAAAGATACAGGAGATTTGAAAGAGGAGTACAGAGCTCAGATGGGGTAAATATTGTTGTCTTCATGCAGGTCTTCCTCAAAAAGGTGACTCTGGCTTGTCTGTTTCCCTGCACAACATTTACTGCAAAGGGACAGCCTAGAGTAAATGAAAAAAAAATCCCCAGTTCTCATTAGACTTTGTGTTTATTATCACTTCATCAGGAGCCACACCATTTAGAACACCATGTTTTTCATCAACAAAGCATAGACTGTGGGACACTGGTTGGCTGCAACATGCTGATATTAGTCTTCTCAGTATTTCTAGCTAGCATGGTAGAGTTTTTGATGATTGTGAAAAACAAGCAAAGAAGAGTTTATGGGACGCAGTAGTGTGACCCACACTACTGCACTGATGGATGCTGTTGGAGATAATGCATAGTGCCAGAGGGAGAGAGGAAGGGGATCTATAGAACTCTAAATACTGCAATTCTCTCACAGTTTTCCGTTAAAGCATTTGAGCTGTCGAAATATTTGCTGCAGGCTCACAGAACTCAGTTCAAGTGTAGGTGGTTCAAAGCTTACTAAATTCCAATTATGATATTACACAACTGTAAACTTATTCAGCATGCATGATACTACACAGCTGTTTTAAAGCGAAGAACTCTAATTAATCCTTCTATCCAGAAAAAAAAAAAAAAGAAAAAAGGATCACTTAGTGGTTTTTTTATTCTTCTTGGGAAAAAAACCAAACAAACTGAAAAACATTGCTCCTCTGTACACCACAGCTATTACACATTCTGATGCGTAAAAACCCTTTTGGTTTTTGTTTTCATTTGCCTAGCAAAAAGGATGAAAAACAGTTCTAAAATAAAAATTCTCTAACTATTTTTTCAGATTCAAAAATCATTACAAAAGGAAGTTAAATTATTAGCTATACTGTACAAAAAATATTGGTCAAATTATGTGAATCATATTTTCTTTGCATTTAGTTATTTCATCAACACAAAATGGTCAAAGTGGTTTTGAAGCAATTTGGGCTTCTGTTGTGATCTCAGATTTTGTGTAGATAACAAGGGTCTGTTGGTGGAAGAGATGACAGGATGAAAGACAGTTTATATAATCTAATTAGAAAAATCTTGAGTGATGGTTTAATAACTTTTGAAATAGTTTGGATCTGCTTCTAACATCAGATTGATGGGGATAAATAAGCATGGCACAGTCTTATTTGATATTTGTAGATAGGTAAATAAGATCAAAACATGGTATAGTATTTCTGCAAATGGAAAGGACACACTGCTTACTTCCATTTTGTGTTTTTATTTAATCCAAAGGTACAGCTCAGAAATTTCTTCTCTACAGTAAATGCTTCATCACTGTTATTTGATATAGAGTAATCCAAGCTTAAAGATTTTAAAAGACAATTTTTTGCTGTACTCATCATATGTGTTTGTGCTACTCTGTCCAGACAGTTCCATTTTCTCTCCCGCATCAGTTGGGGAAATCACTGTCTGATCTAATAGAATCTTTTTTTCAATTTACAAATCATTATTCTCACTATCCTAGAAATGGCCTTTCAAACACATCAGGCCAAATCTTGCTTTTGGTTATTCTGGTCTAGTTCAGGAGTAACCCCAGTGGCTCTAGCAGTGAAATTGTAGTTGCATGTGGACATGAGTGGTTGCAGAGCATAGCTCATCTTACTTCTTCCAGACAAAAAAACTTGCACTATTTCTCAGAGATTTTGAGAAGCAGAGCTATCATGAGGAAGCAGTACACAGAACTGCACTGCTCAGTGATTTATCATCTGCAGGTGTGGGTTTTTGTTTTCCTAAGTGGGGTGGTTAAGAATTTAAATTCTAAGATTTTTCTTCTATGAGTTACCCATGCTGATGGGCCACTGCTGGCTGTCACTAGTGTCTGTTCTACACTTCTCTTCCCTCTCAAATGTGTTACTGAAAGTGGAAAGCCAGCAGCAGCCACTTAACAAAGTTAGTCTGATACTTCTTTGTTTTCCAGCACAAGCATATTAACCGTCACTTAAAGCCAGGTAGACATGAACGAGATCTCCCTCTCTGGGGCAGGCTTCACCCATCACTCACAAACTGTACAGAGTGTCAGGCTGTTTTTTGAGGCAGACTTATTCTTAGGAAACCTCCCAAAAAAATGATAAGTTTACCTGACTGCATAAGATGTCATACCTCCTCTCCTATTCAAGTGCATTTTTTTAATGATCTATATTCTTCCTGCGGCTTTTTTTTTTTTTTGAAATTCATTTCTGGCTTAGCAGATGTGCGTGCAATGTCCAGCTGTATTTCATTCTGACTGTAGCAAGCATTTCAAAGACAAATGTCTACATCCAATATGCATGTTGTTGTACCTCAAAATTTCTCTGTTAGGTATTTTCAAGGCAATGGCGTGCAGCAGCTGTTTCTGTCTCAGATGTAATCCTAGTTCTTGTAACATTTACTATTAGACTATGAACTGTGGATTAAAAAATAGCCCAGGCTTAGGAATGTAGAACTATTGTCGACACACAAAAAAAACCCAACAATATTCAAGGCAAAATAGAAGTTGAAATTGGAATTGTTCTCAGCTGGTAATTATTATCAAATTTTTTGAGGTGATTTTTTTTTCTTTTTGTCTTCTGTCTAATGTTTTTCTAGCTATTTTAATATCTGTAATAAATGCTATTGCCTTTGCAGGATGACTGTCTCACTCATGACCTTGTCACAGCTACAAGCAACCACTGTAATATGAAGCATAACCAGATAAAATCTGAAGTACAGGTCGATTTTCAGCCTATCACAACAAATGTATTGAAGTAACAATAAGACTTATTACCTGCTGCTGTCTGGCAATATGGAACTTCTGTATCTTGGCATCATCCCCTCGATTTAAAGGCTGACTCAGTATCAGTGGAAGACTCACTCAGCAGATGTAAGCCAGGCCCTCCTGATGAGGTAGAACTTGGTGTGCACCTACACAGCATCACAAAGCTAGATGGGGAACAGATCTCAACTCCCACCAGGAAACTAAACTCCCCCCTTCTGCTGGAGGAAGTAGGACTCTTAGCTGAGCCCATCAGATATAAACAGATCCTAGGATCTCAAAACTTTCTTTTTTCTGGTCATATAAAGTTCTACCCACAGATGTTCACTCTTAAATTGATGACATTTTATTTTTCCCTGTCTTTTAGAGCATCTTGTTTACTGTATTATCAAACTGGGATGAATGAGGCATTATAGAATAAAACAGTCATTTTAGAACCATTTAACATTATTATCTGTGCATCACTCTTCCTCTGTTGGTTATGATCCTCCAGTTATTGAACTTTAATTAACATATTTAGCAATAAATTTTGGAATGTGAACAGTTTGCAGAGGTTATAATAAAAATAACAGAAAATGCCCATTTAAAATGGTTCCTAAGTGGAGACCAATGGTAATAAAAACTACAGCTTGCAATATGTGAGTTTAATATTATATACTGGGGAGTATTACATCTTCCATTCCTCCACTGGATGTTCCCCAGTCCTCTTCACATTTTAAAGAAATGTGGAATAGAACAGGTCTCGATTGTGCTAGACATCTTCAAGTCTCATATTGTGTGAAGGAAGGGAAGGGAAGGGAAGGGAAGGGAAGGGAAGGGAAGGGAAGGGAAGGGAAGGGAAGGGAAGGGAAGGGAAGGGAAGGGAAGGGAAGGGAAGGGAAGGGAAGGGAAGGGAAGGGAAGGGAAGGGAAGGGAAGGGAAGGGAAGGGAAGGGAAGGGAAGGGAAGGGAAGGGAAGGGAAGGGAAGGGAAGGGAAGGGAAGGGAAGGGAAGGGAAGGGAAGGGAAGGGAAGGGAAGGGAAGGGAAGGGAAGGGAAGGGAAGGGAAGGGAAGGGAAGGGAAGGGAAGGGAAGGGAAGGGAAGGGAAGGGAAGGGAAGGGAAGGGAAGGGAAGGGAAGGGAAGGGAAGGGAAGGGAAGGGAAGGGAAGGGAAGGGAAGGGAAGGGAAGGGAAGGGAAGGGAAGGGAAGGGAAGGGAAGGGAAGGGAATTTTCCTGTCCCAAAGAAAGAGCCATCAAAACAGTCCACAACAAAGTTGTACAGGATCTTCAGAACTTAAACAATTAAAGCAATGAGAGTTAGTGAGCATTGTAGACTTGTGATTTCTAAATAAATATTAAGGAATAAATATAAGGAGTCTATTACTATGTCTAATAATCCAGAAAGTGAGAAATGTGTTTCTGACTTTGCAAATTAAATTATATTTACCTGTGTCAATTTCATATCTATCGCAAAATCTCATGCAAATTTTACTGAGCTCCCAACCAGGATTGTTTGCTAGAATTCATTTGTCTCCATGGAAACAATCAAATATGTTGATATCATGTTGTCTTCCAATGATGAAATTGATTAATGTCCATAAGTCAATTTTGCTTATAGGTGATCCCCCAAAAAAGGAATACATTTCCCCACAAGCATATATGGATGCAGTGATATTCGTGTCACAAATTGTTATTCAAATCTTAAGAGATTTCTTTTGAGCATATACTTGAAAAGACCAACCTACGTCTTAAAAAAAAAAAAAAAGAAAAAGAAAAAGATGGTGGATATACGTGAAGCGAAGCATCTTCAGTAGAGTTCTACACTGTCTAATAACATACAGGAAGAAACAGCGGCATCCCTCAAGATAGAAGCCCTCACAATTTGCTGCTAGACCTTGTGAGGGAGAAAAATCCAGAAAGAATCATATAATGGTTTGGTTTGGAAAGCAGCCAAAAGATCAACTGGTTTCCACATTANGCGAAGCATCTTCAGTAGAGTTCTACACTGTCTAATAACATACAGGAAGAAACAGCGGCATCCCTCAAGATAGAAGCCCTCACAATTTGCTGCTAGACCTTGTGAGGGAGAAAAATCCAGAAAGAATCATATAATGGTTTGGTTTGGAAAGCAGCCAAAAGATCAATTGGTTTCCACATTACTGCCATTGGCAGGGACACTTTCCACTAGACCAGGTCGCTGAAAGCCCCGTCCAGCTTGGTCTTGAATGGTTCCAGGGAGGGAGCATCCACAACTTCTGTGAGCATCTTGTTCCGGAGTCTCGCCACCCTCATAGTGAAGAGTTTCTTCCTAATATCTAGTGTAAATCTACCCTCTTTCGGTTTAAAAACATTACCTCTCATCCTATTGCTATATGCTGTTGTAAAATGTCCCTCTCCGGCTCTCTTATTGGCCCTCTTCATATGCCGGAAGGCCACTATAAGGTCTCCCAAGAGCCTTCTCTTCCCCAGGCTGAACAACACTGGCTCGACCAGCCTGTTTTCATAGAAGAGGTGCTCCAGTCCTCTGATCATCTTCATGGCACTTCTCTGGACTCGGTCCAGCAGGTCTATGTCCTTCTTATGTTGGGACCCTCAGAACTAAATGCAGTACTCCAGGTGGGGTGTTATGAGAGCCAAGTAAAGGGGCAGAATCATCTCCCTCAAACTGCTGGTCACACTTCTTTCGATGCAGCCCAGGATACGGTTGGCTTTCCAGTCTGCATCTTAAGAAATAGATAGTTATAGCTGCCTGCTTTAAAGTGTCTTCATCTGTGGTTTGAATTTACAAGTTGCCAAACAGCAAGGCCTGATCCACTTCTTGTGGAAATCTACTGCCTTCATTGAGTCCCAGTTAAAGATGTGATGAGAAGACTTCCTACACTGGTGTGACTGTCAGTTTATTATCCATTATTGATTTTTCATGTAGGCAGCAATGAAATTAAAATAGCTAGTTCAAAGGCTATCAAGAGAAAATTCAGGACCTTGGGATGACTGGTTAAGGGATCAGGAGCACAAGAGGTGTTCTCTGTTATCCTTCCAGTTTCAAGGAATGATGAGGGAAGATGCAGGAAGACCCAGCAGATCAATACTTGTCTCTGAGACTTGTGCTGAGAGCAGAATTTTGGGTGTTTTGATCATGAGCCGGTCTGCATGACACCAGACGTCCTGGCAACAGATAGGACATACCTGTCTTAAAGTAGGAGAAGGATCTTTGTGCAGGAGTTAGCACTGCTCATTGAAAAGATATAAACTCAATCTGAAGGACGCAGCATACCAATGTTTCAGGGACAATGTTCTAGTGAGGTCATTCAGTCTGCTCCATAACGTGCTGAATACACTGGAGCACATTTGAAGTGTACAACATGAGAAATAAGCAAGAGGAACTTTGGCCCAGTCCCAGAGCTACGTCACTGGCATAAGCGAATTCTAGTGGACTGACTCCTATAACTGGTGCCATGATGGATTGTTATAGGCTCTTCAGGAAGGATGGGTAGGGCAGATGAGGGAGGTGAGGGTGATCCTATATGTAAGGGAGAGGTTGGATAGTATGATGCTTATAGTAGGCAATGACATAGTTGAGATCTCTGGGTAAGTATGAAGATGAAAACAAATACAACAGATGTTCTTGTGGGAGTCTACTATTGAGTACCCAGCCAGAATGATGACACTAATGAATTATTCTACAAGTAATTAAGGGATATCTCTGGATCAGCTGTCCTTGTCCTCATGGGTGACTTTAACTTCCCAGACATTGACTCAGAATATCATACAGTGGACACAAACAAGAAAAATTTCTGAAGCTCTTTGAAGAAAACTTCTTGGTGAAGTACTGAGGGAGACAACTAAGAAAGATGTCCTCCAAGATTTGCTGTTTGTAGAGAGGGACTCATGGGCGAAGTGTTGATTGGTGGCTGTCTTGGTCCATGAAGTAGTTGAGTTTCAAACTGTTGGCAATAGGAGAAAAACTGTCAGCAAAACTTAGACCTTGGATATGGGGAGAGGAGACTTTGGGCTGCTGAAGGAGCTAGTTATCAAGGTCCCCTGAGAATCTGCTTTTGAAAGTATCAAGGTCCATTAACATTTGTCACTTTTTAAGAGACATGTCTTAAGAGTGCAGGAGTAAATTCTGAAGTGTCAGAAGTCAAGCAAAAGGGACAGAAGGCCAACTCAAATGTGCAGCGTTCTTCTTCTAGAACTTTAACAGAAAAGGAAAATATATGTGGACATTGGGAGCAAGGATAGGTAATACCGGAGGACTACAGAGATGTTGCTCGCCACTGAGGGGAGAAAATTTTTGTGTTCAAAACTCAATTAGAGTTCAGGCTGGCCAGCATTGTGAAGGACAATAAAAAGGGCTTTTAAAAATATGTTAATAGTGAAAGGAGAATTAGAGATAACATTTGTCCATTACTTGATGAGGTCAGTCACCTCACAAAAAGGTGCATTAATACAGTGGAGATGTTTAATGCCTTCTTTGCCTCTGCCTTCAACACTGATTGTGGACCCTGGGATCCTTGGAGTCCGGTATTGGAGGACTGTTATTGGGGAGATGATAAACTTCCAGCTGATGCTGATCTTTGAAATATTCCGCTCCAGCTGGATGCACATAAGTCTCTGGGGATCAATGGGATGCATCCCAGGGTACAGAAAGACCTGGCTGATATCTTCACAGTCCCTCTCTCCATTCAGCCAGTTCTCGATCCACCTCACTGTGCACTCATCTAACCCACACTTGCTAAGCTTACTCATGCAGATGTTGTTGGAGACAGTGTCAAAAGCCTTGATGAAGTCAAGGTAGACAACATCCACTGCTCTCCCCTCATCTACCCAGCCAGTCATGCCATCGTAGAAGGCTGTGAGATTGGTCAAGCAGAATTTCCCCTTGGTGAATCTGTGTTGACTGCTCCTGATAACCTTCTTTTCCTCCATGTGCTTAGAGATCACATCCAGAATGAGCTGTTCTATCACCTTTCCAGGGAAGGAGATGATGTTGACTGGCCGGTAGTTTCATGGTTCCTCCTTCTTACCCTTTCTGATGATGACAGCGACGTTGGCTTTCCTCCAGTCCTCTGGTGACCAGCAATAAGACATGAGGAAGTGGAATGAAGTTGCACCAGGAGAAGTTCAGATTGGATATTACGAAAAGGTTCTTCACTGAGAGTGTGGTCGGTCACTGGAGCAAGGTCCCCAGGCAAGTGGTCCAGAGTTTGAGGAGTATGTGGACAATGTTCTTAGTCATATGATTTATTTTTAGGTAGTCCTGCGAGAAGCAATAATTTGGATTTGATGATCCTTATGGGTCCCTTCCAACATATTCTATGATTCTAAATCTAGAATGGAAAGCAAAATTAACCTGAAGGCAACCAGCCAAATTACGTGACTATTTTGTTAACTTATGTACGAAAAGATCTTAATACGATAAGGGATGAAAAGCAAGATATTTTCTCAGCTTTTTATTTATTTTATCTTAATGAAATGTATAGGAGAGAAAGATAAAGATCTTGGTTTTTTCCTAGAAATATTTTTTCTTTCTCAATATTTGCTTTACTATCTCTGATTCCATGTAAAGCATATTTTGGAGATATTTCAGTGTTGCATTGATTCTGTTTCATATGATTCTGTTTGGAAAAGACAATAATTGCACAAATGCATTTGCTAAAAGGTTTCCTCCAAGATGCTTGCTAATAACAATAATAACAACAGAAGTAACAGCTAAAAGCCCTCTGAAAAGCAGAAAAGTTTCAAGTGTTTTTGAGACTGCTGGTGAAAGATGCTTGTTTTCTCATCCGATCTTGTTATTTTAAACATCACTGCTAGGTACTCATTAAAGGAACTTTTTCTTCACATATTCTTGAAAACTGCTAAAAGTTCTTTCTACAGTTTTGTTTTCCACCTTCCTGTGAAAGAGGGAACACACAATCTTAAAACGATTTATATTTTTTTAAATTACTATCAAAGATTGCAAATTTTCAGCATGTTATTTTAATGAAGATTAGTTCCTCTAAAGCCACTAACTTTGCCATGGTGAGGACAATATGCTTTGAATATTGATTTTACATTACTCTTTCAGTCTTGAGAAAATTCATCTTAAAAAAAGAAAAGTAATTTGAGATCTGATTATATGGCTACACATTACACTGTCTTTTTAAAATACGCTTCTCAAAGCATTCTTCAATTTACATACATCTATACTATTTAATATATATTTCACACTTTAAATAGAAAATAAGATGAAATAGTTTGAGTGAGTAGAAATCATTAGGTTTTGAAATTTTATTTCATCTGCTATACATTCCAGATTTCTAATGAGAAACTTCACTGTACCAGTTCCCTTCATAACTGAATTCTGAAAAATACAGTATTTCTGCTAATGTGAAAATGTTCTATTTTATTTTTCTTTAATACTTGTAGCTTTAACCTGGAAGGTTCTTACTCAGTTTGCCCCAAAGTCTTCTTCCTTTCCTGTACCATAACCATATTCATTTAGCAGTGATATATTGTGGGCATAGATGGGCATAGTGTAGCATAGGAGGAAGGGATTTATCAATGATCATCTAGTCCAATTGGCTGACCAGTTAAGGGCTGACGAATATTTAAAGCATGTTATTAAGGGCATTGTCCAAATGTCTCTTAAACATTGACAGTCATGGGGCATCGACCACCTCTCTAGGAAGCCTCTTTGAGTGTTTGACCACTCTTTCAGTAAAGAAATGCTTCCTAATATTAAGTCTGAACCTCGTCTGATGCAACTTTGAGCCGTTTCCACATGTAGTGCCACAGGATCCCATGGGGAAGATCTCAGCACCTCCCTTTGCACTTACTGTCCTCAGGAAGCTGTAGAGAGCAATGAGGTAGCCCCTCAGCTTCCTTTTCTCCAAACTCGACAAATGCAGAGTCCTCAGCCACTCCTCATAAGACATTCCATCCAGTACTTTTGCCAGCTTTGTTGCCCTCCTCTGGACACATTCCAGTCCTTAACATCATTCTTAAATTGTGGGCCTCAAGTGCACACAACACTCAAGGTGAGGCTGTACCAATGCTGAGTATATTGAGATAATCATGTCTTTTGACTGGCTAGCCACACTGTGTATGATGAACCCCAGGATGCAATTTGCCCTCTTGGCTACCAGGGCACACTGATGATTCCAGCTGAGCCTGCAGTCAATCAGCACCCCCAGATCCTTTCTGCACGGCTCCTCTCCAGCTGCTCCTCTCCCAATCTCTACTTGTGTCTAGAGTTACTGCATCCCAGGTTCAGAATCTGGCACTTGGACTTTAAATTTCATGCTGTTGTTCAATACCCAATCCTCCAATCTATCTAGATCTCCCTGCAAGGCTTCTTATCCCTCAAGAAAGTCAGCAGCACATCCCTGTTCAATATTATCAGCACACTTGTTAATGGTGTGTCCAACTCCCGCATCCAGAAATGATAGCTAGATAGAAGAAACATGTACATCTGCAAATGTCATGACACACATCAATAGAAACATAAAATACAGCTACCAGAAAATGATGATGCCTCTTCTATTACAGGACTTGGTTTGTTTCTGTATACTATGCTGAGCTCTGTGTCTGTCTTGAAAAAATCTATAAAAAGGGCAGATGCCAAACCTGTATTTGGATGCTAGATTTTGATTCCATTCTGTAGTCTTTCCTCCAAAATTGTTTAGTACCGTTTACTATAATGGAGTTGTGACCCAGTTTTCATCTGGAAATTTCACTCACCTTTCCCTTTTTTTTGGTTGGGATTAATTCTAATGTTGTTGCAAATCTTTGTACTTTCTTATTTAAATTTCATAAACATTAGTGTTGTAGGATTGTCCAATCAAAACAAAAAATAACTCATGTGATAGCTGGATTCGTCATAGCTTTTTTGTCTGTGTACCATAGTCTGGAAGCAAATGCTTCAGCAAATTTTGGAACGTAGTAGAACTAAAGCATTAAGACAGCAAATCTTAATTTTCTTTGTTTTCCTTTTCTTTTTTGTCTTGTGTGTCCTTACTACATCCCTACCTAGAAAACAAGAATTTTCTACATTTGGTAATTACATTATTTGATATCAAAATAGTAAGAAGTCCAGCAAATTTCTAATGAATTTTGAAAAGGTGATGCTAAGTCAATATTAAATTTGAAACATTTGAGTCCTATAATAATTTCACTAAGGATCTCCAAATCCTGTCTCTGAACTCAATGGAATTCCCTTTGATAAGTTCAGTTTTCTCAAGACTCATTTATTTGTCTTTTTATTCCTCTCAAAATTTTGTGTTCTTTTTAGCACTACCAGAAGTGTTAGCTCCCCCTCATACCAATTATTTTGAGAAAACTTGGAAAGCCTTGAAATAAAATGTTACACTTTCCTCCTAAAAATATTCAGAAGTCTGATAGTAAGAAGCTTTCTATCTTTTTTCTGATAACGGTGTTGATTATTCACTAATGCACATTAGTTGGAATATTTCTCTTTTTGCTGGTAATATACTCCTTCCTAAGTATGGAATAAACCATACATGTCTACTGCGTTACATTTTTCAAAGTGAGTCTGAGGCATTTCCGTATTGTATAAACTAGTTATCTGGAAAATTGCCATTATTTTGGAAGAGAGTAATTTTTTAAATATTATATAGGGATTACATGCTCTTACAGGTACTTTGAAAATTATGGCTTTTCCAAAAAAAAGTCTTGAAAGCATTTACATGGGTAAAAAAAAAAAAGGAGGGGGATGTGTGTGTGAAATGCTTTCAATAAAGAAAAAAATCCCCTACTTCAATAATGCTAAATAGATACCAAAAATCGCTGTCTTTACAAGCTTCTGTCTGGTAACCCACGTCTTTTCTTGGTCCTTTTTATTTTCATTCCTAAGATTATTATATATAATGTAATTTTGGTTGCTTTAATTGAGTGGCTTATGAGACTAGTCAGAAACAGAAAAAGAATTGAATAAGGAACAAAAAGATAAAAACATATGTGAAAGAAATATGACAGTCTGAATGGGATTTGAATTCAAAGCTGGCTTTGATAATCTGCTGTGATTAAAACATTGCAACCACATCACCCATCAAAGTACCTACGAAAAAAGAGGATAAAATAACTACACTGCAATAAACTACCTGCTTCTATCTGTAAACATGAATTGCTTTGTTTTCTCAGTAAACTTGACTTCAGATCAGGAAATCAGAGCAAGCACAGTCACAATTAAAGTCATTACAGAAGATGAAAGTTAAATAGCTGTTAGGGTTTGTGTGAGTCCTGTAGTAAGGCTGCATGCACAAAATACTGGAAGAGATAGGAATGATTTACACTTCTAAACTCCTTTCAATATCATATTGATTATTACAGCTCAGTTCTCAGCACCGTGTATATGTGGGTTTGCTTTTTACTCCTGGGACTTTGTTGATTTAGAGCAGATGGTATGCACTAGTAATAAAATGTGTTATGTTACCTTATTTCATTTTAAAAATCTGAAAAGATATTTTAGAAGCACTTTGTCCACTACTTTTTAAACTGCTGCTTTTGATACACAATCTCCATATATTACTCTATATTATAGCAGTTTAGCTAGCGATTGAAAGGAATTGAAATTATAATTAACCTATTTATTTATTAAATGAAGGAATATATTTCTGTATCCAGAGGGGAAATAGAAAAGTAACCTATAGTGGAAAAAGGGCTTTGGATAAGTTGTTTTCATCTCAGTTCTGTATTTTACAAATTGGAGAAGTCTGACACTATAAATTCTTAACTAGAAATCACTAATGTATTTTGAGATGAGGATATAAGAGTTTCATATTATTTTATGTAATGTCTTCAAATAAGGGTCTGCCACAAAATGATGAGTACTGCATACTTTTAAACTACTATTAAAATTGTCTGGAAGCAGATCAAACATGGCTAGTGCCAGGAAAGCTATGTTATTTAACACAGGTAATTTTTTTTTTTTTAGTGTGTTGATTCCACTGTAAATATTTAATTCAGTCTTAGTAAACATACATATTACTTGAGATTGTTATTTTTTCCTTTCTTACAGACAATTCCTTCTTCTCTTCCTCTCCTCCAGTGTTTCCATTTGGGGGTTTTTGTTTGTTTGTTTGTTTTTGTTTGGGTTTTTTTTGTTTTGGTTTGGTTTTTTTTTTTTTTTAACAGGCATAGTCTACATAGTTACTTTCCCAGAGGAAATAAGTAATGATACCAAGCATATTCATGATAGAATTCATAGGAAATCTGTGAGAAATTACTAAGGTCTGCTGGTATCCTCTTAATTAGGTTTAATACATTAATAAAACCCCTTGAAGTCCCTTAAACTTCTTTGAAAGTTCCAGACATAAGGAACAATGTAATTTAAAATAGCTGTAGTAAAAGAACAGCCAACAGTGGGAGATCAGATTTCTCAAATCTTTCCAAAATAGGAGTGTCATAAGACAAAACTAGAAGGTTTATTAATTTATTCTTCTTTAATTGATGTATTTATTTTTTATTATATCTGTCATCTTTTTTTAACAGAAAACTTGAAATGGTATCAGAGAAAATATTCATTTAAGCACAAAAACCAAGAAAGTCTTTGGAAATCTGTTAAAATTATGTTATTACACTAACCTGAGTAACATACAAGCCAATGTTGATCAGGTCCAATAACTGTTTTTCACTACATCAGAGTCAACTGCATGTTTTCCCTATCAGTAAAGTAATTCACTATACATTTCATCTGAGTGATCCAATGTAATTAAGGTCAGTATTAACTCATTCAAATCAGTCTTACTCCATTAATTTTTCTGGACATATTTTTATGAGTAAGGGGTTTGCATATAGATGAAGAGGTTCTAGATTTGTTTATTGTATTTGTGTTCTTTTGTAGACTTCCTCTCTGCTACATTGGGAAAACTAGAAGTGTGGAACTTTTATCAATATTTAAACCTGCTGTGCAATCCATTCAACATGTTAATAGCAAGAGGAATGTACCTTTTCTTGGAAAGGTGGGTTTGGTAATTTAGAGACTGACTTCATGCTTAAGAGTAACATTTAGTCTGTTGTTCCTATGATAAGCTGGAATGTCTCAGTTAATGCTAAGTGTTAAAATAAAACCGAGAGAAAAGCATTATAAAGTGTCGATGCATTTATCACAGTATACGCAGTATATAAATGGAAGAGTTAGGTTCAGTAGTGATAAATCATAACAGAGATGATTCTGTTGTTCATTTTGATCATCATTGAACTTACATCTTTAATTAGATCTTTCATTAATAGATCTTTACCTGTGAAAACCATGGGTTTGTTTGTGTGTATAAATGTGTCCTTTGTATTTCCCTTCCCCCAATTTCCCTCCAGAACAGCTGAGACCCTTTTTCTTCAAAGAAAGATTGTCCTAAAATATACACCACACTACTGCTCCTCAGGTGCACCTTGGCTTTGTCCTGGCTCGAGCTATTTTGTCAACAGTATTGCATCACTATTAAATTTCTACTTCACAGTAACATCCACTTCTGCAGTACAGACACCTTTCCAGTTACAATCCTTTCCATCTTCATGCATGTTAGTTTCTTATCAGGAAAAACACTTTAAACCTCTTTATAGTGGGTGTTTTCGGCATGCTTTCGCTCTCCTATTGAGCCAATTTTGTGTCCATCCATGCCTGCTATTGCACCCATGTTCTTCCAGTTCATCCACTCAGTGTCGTCTGCAAATTTTAATCAGCGCATGTTCTGTTCAACCGTCCAAGTTGCAATTAAAATATTAAGTGGTACCAGATGTTTGTCAGACATGAGACAAAGGTCTAAAGGACCCACTTGACATTCCTTCACTGTCTGCTGTTGAATTATTGATACCTACTTTCTGATAACTATCAGTTTTGTGTTAGTTTTCTGACACTTTTACCAAGATTGTTTACCTTGCTCAGTTTTACCTGTGACATAAGGTAGATGACATAGTAACCATGCTTTGTGGCTTGAGTAAATAGTACAATACATTAATATTTTTTATGATAGTAGTATGACTTCTGTACACCTTAAGCAGTATTGTGCATACCTCTCACCTGCAATCTCAAGGTTTTATTTTACATTAATTTGACAATTCTGTTTCACTATTTTTTTCAAGAAAAATGAGGAATTGATATGCAGCTGTGAGTCTTGAACAACAAGAAGAGGACTCTGTCTGGAATGGTGTCTAAAAATGGCAGGAAATACAAATGATTTCTGAATGACCCAGTTGAATTATCACCATTTCAGGGTTCACAGGCTTATGTTCCTATAATATTGACATGTAGACAAACCATTTTAAACATTTCTGGCCTGAAGCATGATCATCTTTAAATCTCTTGAAAGAGGCTCATATCTAAGTTTTCCTGACTTCACTATTCATTGCAATCTGTCCTGATCACTTTTACTGTCTATTAATTGAGTAGTTAAATAATTACATTGCCTGTGACAGCTGCAGATTTAATGATCACACAACACTTTATATCCCTGGACTTTTAAAGATCCAAAAGACATTCACTATACTCATTCAGCAGGGAGTTACTTGGGAATTTTATGCATTTTATGTCTTTATACAGCAACACACACTCAGACTTAGGAAAAAAATCAAATGTTCAAAGGAAATTAAAGTTTTAATGTTTAAAAGGAAATCAGGGAATTAAATTATAAATGACAAAATATTAAATTTTACAGCATACATAGAAGTGTGACATTGGATGTGACAAACTAAGATACTCTTTGGAGAAAAAGATTAACCACAATAAGCAATACTCTGTTAATACTTACTACTATATTACTGAAGGTCAAAGTGTTAGAACATACAAACTACATCTTAAATTACAAACAAAACCTTTATGCTTTCATGAGGAAAGTTATAGTTACTTTCCTTCACCAAGGGCAGGTTGAGAATCCATTCATTTGATTTCTCTTCCAAACTTAAGGTCTTTCCACCCATAGCAATCCCACAGGGTTTCATCTAACCTCTTACTTATATCCTCCACTACTGAAGGTCCCACAGACTCCCTAGTAACCCATTACAGCACTTAGCTGTTTTCAGACATGCAGATTTTGCTCATGTCTAGTCTCTCTCTTACTGGCAACATTTAAATAGAGAAGGGCATAAGTGAATAAACAGAGTTTCCTTCACTGAGAAAATGGAGTATTTCTGATAACCAAAAGGATAAGAATAACAAGGCATACAAAAGAAATTAACTAATTTTTAAGTACCTACAGTTGGGAAGAGATTGCAAAAGACATAGAAAATTGTAGTTTTGGAAAGGGAAAACATTAAGTGTGGGCATCAAGTTGTAATTTCCGTGCTGATATTTCCATTGCCACTTGTACTGGTTTATATTATAAATTCTTATTTTGCTATGGAGTTTTACCAAGGTTGGCAGGGCTAATATTCTCTCTCATCTTTTTTGCTAAAAGAAGCATGGCGCTTCCAGAGGCCAAGAGGCAGCCAAACACTATAGTCAACCCACATAATGAATAAAATAAATTATTACAGTTTGCGCAAGAACCCAGTAGGATGTCAATCAGCAGTTCTATTACAGTGGAAAGAGTAATGCATAGGTAAACAACTGTGATAAATAAGTTGAAACAATATTACAGTACTGTGTATCATTATTTTTGTTTCTATTTTTATTATGAATGGCCTAGGTAATATATATTGTCTTTATGTCTGCTAGAGTTCTGGCTAATGAAATTCCAAATGATGTCTTGTTTGGTCTTAAAAGGAATAGGACTTCCTTCTTTTCTTTGTTATGTTAATTACTTATTCATTAAAGCAATTAATCTCTAATGTCTACTTCCCCTTTTACTAGATTTCTGATTCTTTTTCCTTGTGGATCAACCTATAGCATGGTATCTAGAAGCAACAGTTGAGAATGCAGAACTGGCTGTCATTACTCCCCTGACTGAAGCCCCTCAGGTGTCAGACCTCATACCATTAAAATAGTATTTAACAGTAAAAATGAAAATAAAGAAAAGAAATTTTAAAGCAATGTTCTTACCTTTTTTGTCTAATCTTGCTGTCTGTTCCAGAAAGAAATAGGCTGTCTGGCCTTGATGTCCTATTATAGTCACCCTAATGTGACTCAGTTTCTTCAGACCCCTCTGTTATCAGTCTGAATATTTTTTTGAGACTGCTTTTTCTGGGAAGTGAGATTCAGATCCTTCTCCAGTTCCTCTTCTGAGGTCTACTGAGTGTGCTTCTCAGCCTTCTCCCCTAAAACCAGCTCAGCAGCTTTCACACAAAATCAATACACAATATGAAGCTGAAATGGTATTTCTATTTCTCTATATCAGCTACTCTGCCCTCCAAGAAGCATGTCTTCTGGAAACATTGCTTCTACTTTCTGCTCAATTTTCTTACAGTCCTCTTGCTTAACAGGAGCCATCTGTGTCATGGCAGTGGTACAGAGCCTCATCACCAGATTACAGAGTTGTTGCAGGACAGATCCAACTCTGTTGCAGCTGACACTGCACTGTGTTTAGACTGTTCTGGACTCCTGTGCTGGCATAAAGCTAATTTTCTTCATAGTAGTATCATAGTTTAAAGCTGGGCTGGCTATTAAGCAAAAGACAAACACTCTTTGTTAACCCCCTCCCTCCCCAAAATGGGGGAAAGAGAAAAGGGAAGTTAAACCAGCTTTAATCTAACTACAACAATCATACATTATAATAATAGGAAAAATAATAATGAAAGCTATACAAATATGTACAAAACTAACATCAAGCTCCCCCCCCAACAATGACAAATACATCACCTGGAGGCTGCAGGACATGCCCCAGGAAAGTCCCAGACTGTACCCAGCAGCAGGCAGGAACTGGATTTAGGAATGCACGGATTGGGATCGAAGGCAAAAGAATCCTTCTCCAAGGCTGAGCAAGGAGCTGGGCAGAGCTGGGCAGAGCTGGAGAGCAGCGACCAGGACCAGGACAAGGACCCCCCCAACAGCCCCATGCTGGGCTTAAATAGACTCCTGGGCCATGGGTGTGAGCAGAAGCACCAAGTGAGGCTGCTTAGGGCCATTAGAGCCCATCAGTGTCCTCAGGCCCTGGCCATAAAGGGAGAGGGAGTGACCCTTGTGATCCCTCGCCCTTATTCTGAGCATGATGTGTATGGGATGGAGTACTGCATTAGGTCAAACCAGGACAAGTAGCTAGTATGGGGCTATGTTTTGGATTTGTGCTGAAAACAGTTTTGATAATACAGAGACGTTTCTGTTACTGCTGAGCAGTGCTTGCACAGTGCCAAGACCTTTTCTGCTCTTCACACCACCCCACCAGCGGGTAGCCTGGAGGTGCATGAGGAGCTGGGAGGTGACACAGACAACCCCAAATGACAAAAGGGATATTCCAGACTGTATGTTGTCNAACTCTGTTGCAGCTGACACTGCACTGTGTTTAGACTGTTCTGGACTCCTGTGCTGGCATAAAGCTAATTTTCTTCATAGTAGTGTCATAGTTTAAAGCTGGGCTGGCTATTAAGCAAAAGACAAACACTCTTTGTTAACCCCCTCCCTCCCCAAAATGGGGGAAAGAGAAAAGGGAAGTTAAACCAGCTTTAATCTAACTACAACAATCATACATTATAATAATAGGAAAAATAATAATGAAAGCTATACAAATATGTACAAAACTAACATCAAGCTCCCCCCCCAACAATGACAAATACATCACCTGGAGGCTGCAGGACATGCCCCAGGAAAGTCCCAGACTGTACCCAGCAGCAGGCAGGAACTGGATTTAGGAATGCACGGATTGGGATCGAAGGCAAAAGAATCCTTCTCCAAGGCTGAGCAAGGAGCTGGGCAGAGCTGGGCAGAGCTGGAGAGCAGCGACCAGGACCAGGACAAGGACCCCCCCAACAGCCCCATGCTGGGCTTAAATAGACTCCTGGGCCATGGGTGTGAGCAGAAGCACCAAGTGAGGCTGCTTAGGGCCATTAGAGCCCATCAGTGTCCTCAGGCCCTGGCCATAAAGGGAGAGGGAGTGACCCTTGTGATCCCTCGCCCTTATTCTGAGCATGATGTGTATGGGATGGAGTACTGCATTAGGTCAAACCAGGACAAGTAGCTAGTATGGGGCTATGTTTTGGATTTGTGCTGAAAACAGTTTTGATAATACAGAGACGTTTCTGTTACTGCTGAGCAGTGCTTGCACAGTGCCAAGACCTTTTCTGCTCTTCACACCACCCCACCAGCGGGTAGCCGGGAGGTGCATGAGGAGCTGGGAGGTGACACAGACAACCCCAAATGACAAAAGGGATATTCCAGACTGTATGTTGTCATGCTCAATGTATAAACTGGAGGAAGAAGATGGAAGCGGGGAATGTTTGGAGTGACAATGTTTGTCTTTCCAAGAAACCATTATGTGTGATGGAGCCCCGCTTCCCTGAGGACGGCTGAACACGTGCCTGCTGATGGGATGCAGTGAATGTATTCCTTGTTTTGCTTTGCTTGCATGTGTAGCTTTTGCTTTAGCTATTAAACTGTCCTTATTTCAAGCCAGGACTTTTCTCACTTTTACATTTCCAATTCTCTCTCCTATCCCACCAGGCAGGAGTAAGCGAGTGGCTGTTTGGGGCTTAGTTTTCAGTTTGGGTTAAACCATGACAGTTCCCAGTGGTCCCAGGGCCAGGGAGACCAGAGGTGTTTTCAGGTCCCCCCAACCCCATCACTACAATCTCTAATATGTGGCAGCATGGATAGAGAGCGCACTTCCAACTCCATCTCTGTTCACAGGTCCTTTTGGTCAGGAAGTCTGAAGACCAGTCTGATGTACAGGTCTCCAGGTCCAACTCGCAACGAGGCTGAGCATGCATTCCAAATAGGCACACAGATNACTTCCAACTCCATCTCTGTTCACAGGTCCTTTTGGTCAGGAAGTCTGAAGACCAGTCTGATGTACAGGTCTCCAGGTCCAACTCGCAACGAGGCTGAGCATGCATTCCAAATAGACACACAGATAAACACATATATGTGATAGACATACACACATATGTTTACATAGATATACATACATGCATGTATACACATGGTCATGCACATAGATGAGCATAAGCAGACACACACAGCACTCACACAAACATGAAAAAGGATCCATTACCTCACCTTGCTTCCCTCTCTTGCTAAGCAGGATGAGTGCCTGCTGGTGAGGATCATATGTATAGACACATATAACTAGGCAGATCCCCCCAGCAGCTGGACCCAGTCTTTCGATCTGCCCAGCAGCTGTCCCTAAGCCTCAGTATTTTACTTTTAAACTAGCTCCTTTAATCCACTCATGTCTCTCTTTTTCCACACTTGTTTCTCTATAAATCATCTAGATCTCTATCTTCCCTGACATCTGGCTTCTGCCCAAAATATCCTATAATTAGCCCCGTGCAATCACAAAATCATTTTCCCCTGCATCCCACAGTGTGTCTCCTATGACTAGTAGTGATAAAATGGTCCCCTAACTCAGGTATGGAAAGTATGATGACATCGCAGCACGAGTTTCCTACTCTACTCATGCTGTTTGAGGTCTCCTGGGACAGTCCAGGGGACAAGAGCAGGTGGCTCATTCCACTGACTGGGTTATTGGTATGCCGCTGCCTGCTGCTCTGGGCTCCATTCTGGGTGTGGGGATGGAACTTTTGTCACATAACCTAATATTATCTTAGACAGTGAGTTTTGTTTGGAGTGTAATCCATATCACAGTGAAGCTATTGAGAACTTTTCTTCTGCTTGAATGGGTCTTTAGCTATCATTTAAAAATGTAAAGAAAAAGTGCTCCATATACTGAGAGTATCATGTATGGCAAGCTTAAATCTTAAGGGAAATTTTGCATTCAGGTAAGTGTGTAATAGAAGCCCCAGCTAGATGAAATATCATAAATGTACTTTTAATGCTGGAGGACGAGTAACCAAGAGTGTCATGGCTCACCTGCTGTAACATTATGCTGCTTATCAGTGTGCTGGAGAGGGAGTATAACAGTAAGGTAAAGTAATTGAATAAACACAATATAATCACATCATTGAGCTACAACTATAGGTTTCTACAATATTTGTGATGTATTTCAAGTATGATGCTTTTTTTTTAAATCTTCTAGTGAAGTATAATAAAAATATAAAATGTATTAAGTTGGGACAAATTGCATTATAGTTTAAGAAAAGAAAAAATATTTAAAAATAAACATGGTCTAGGAAAACAGTTGACATGATGTTGATTTAAACTTCAGATATCATTATTTGACAAAACTTTTTATAATCTAGAAATTATTCATGTACTTTGGGAATTTTTTTTTGTGGTCTTTATCAAACTCACTTTGAAAGATCATTCTGAATCATGCATACTGAAAGAAAAAGAAAGCAAAAAATGGAAACGGGGGTGTAGAGAAGCCTATGTACTGAAATATAACTGGCTGGCAATGAAAAAAGAAAAAGAATTCACATGCATCATGACGAAATTCACGCGCATTACTGCGCTATGCCAAGCTGCACAAGATGACAGAACAGGATTTATTCCTTACAAAACTAGTTGTAAACTAAGCCACCGATGTTGACAAACTCACAGTTACCCACCCAGCAAAACTGACAGTTCCTAGAAGCTCTGCTCAGATGTTGTGTAGCAAAATGTCTGTTTCTTTCATGTCCTGTAGCATAGTCTTCGTTTTTTTTACCTGTTAATTATGTAGTCCGCCTTTTCTGAAGAACAGAAACAAAAAGACAATCAAACACAAACAACAGGTTTTCTTTCAGCCTTTGTCTTCCCTTTTTAAGTCCTTCAAAATCAGCATCTTTGTGCATAGCTGAAAGTTAATTTTGTTCATGAAATATGATTGGAGTATTTTTTCCAGATAATTTTTTGCGTCTCCAAACTGTACTAACTGTTAATGTAGACTTTGTATAGAAATAAGAGCCCAAGAGATTTTAAGATATTCTCTTTCTGACTAGATTTTCATTTTGGTCCTATAGACTTAACAAAATTCAAAAGCTAACTTAATTCTTGGATGATAAACTGTTTGAAATCTCTGTTCTAGGAAGATTGTATGTCCTCATTAACAGTCATTTTAATTTAGCTATCCCTCTACCTCAAAAGTTTAGAAAAAATACTGTTTGCATTTTTAAACAGAATTATATTCTCTTCTACCATTTCACATCTTCTGTGAAAGCATTGTTACTACAAGGGAAAAAACCTGTTATCTTCCTTCTGTTCAGCTTCATATCTGTTCACAATGACAGTTTTGGAGTGTTTGTCGGGTTTTTTTCTTATTGTTAACTGTTAGCACAAAAATGTAATACGTGCTTGTTTCTTAACTTCAAACCGGCTTTGAAGATTGGAAATTACATGTTACAAGGAAAGAGCACTTTAGATAAATCTAGGGACGTTTGTTTAAATTGTTATCTGGTGTTCAATAGTGTGAATTAAATAATGCAAGAGAAATCTTTCCACTTAAAGGTCTTTCCAAATGTCATTTAAGTTCATATTCAGTGATTCATGTCACTGAGCAGTGTTTCTAATTCAACTCTTTCTTCTTGGTTACTCTGCACATATGCAGAAAACTCACACTCTAGGCAATGGAGAGTTTTACGCGTTTATGCAAATTAAATCATAAATTTGGTCAGAGACTTTAAAAAAGAAAAAGCAATTTAGCAGTAAAACTGTTACAGATCATCATTTAATGAAGACTATCAGGCTTTTACTGTAGTGTTTTCTTGTTTGTTTTTTATTTGCTTCCTAGAAGTGAAGGCAAAGTGTGGAGATATTTCATAAGAAGACCGAGACTCTGTAATACGTGCCCCTATTTGGGTTTTCTGTAAAAGAATGTTCATGTTTATATCAAATCCAGAATTGCTCCAGGTTTGAAATTAAAGTATTTATTTAGGACACAGTAATTTCCAAACTTGATCATGTCTCTCTACACCATCCATGAGTATGAGAATATTCACAGTATGAGGTTACATCTCGCCAGGATGCAACAGTAACAGTATTTTTCCATAACTGGTCTCATCCTGGTGTATTCAGCAGCAAAGTAGGGTACAAAATCTTTTATTTACATTGTTAAAACCATTATGTTTTGTAAGGTTAAAACCACATATATAAATTATAAATTGTATTCCTTAAGTACTACCTGTAAAAATGCAAACCAAGAATTACAATAGTTGACTCAAGCCTTTTGCTGCTGTTGCAGAATGCGTAAGATTGTTTGAGGCTCCACAAAAATTATTTTAAAGAATAAAGTTCACATTTTTGTGTCTGGCAGGCAAAAAATATCATTCTACCCAGAGTACCCAGTAACCATCAACAGGGAAATTCTTCACATACATTTTAGGAGCAGCAATATTTCTCTTTTTTGTTTTAGTAAGAGCATATTAAAATGTATTCCTAGTCACTGGACTTATTTCTTTCATTAGAAATATTTTACTACTGGGATATTTTACTGTGGAATTACTTTGCAAAACACAGGGTTTAATTCATTTTTAAGAAAAATTAGAGAGACAGAATGATCTGTGTGAAAAATATTTTTGTTTTACCAAAACATGGTTAAAAATATGTGTCAACCGCTGTAATACAAAATTAATTTAAATTTGATGATTGGTTAAAATTCATACTGACTTGACAATGAAAAGAATGGTTTTATGTATTTTGATTAAGCCACATTATTTTCTTCTTTCTCCAATTTCTTAATTTATTTTGGTCAATGAGGATTGGGTTAGACATCATTTAGGGAAACTGAACACTCACAAATCCAAGGGCCCGGATGGGATGCACCCACGGGTACGGAGGCAGCTGGCAGACGTAATTGCCAGACCACTCTCTATCATATTTGAAACATCATGGAGAACAGGAGAGGTGCCTGAGGAAAGTCAAGCATTGGCTTGGAGGAAAGGCAAGAAGGAGGAACCATGAAACTACAGGCCAGTCAACATCATCTCCTTCCCTGGAAAGGTGATAGAACAGCTCATTCTGGATGTCATCTCTAAGCACGTGGAGGAAAAGAAGGCTATCAGGAGCAATCAACATGGATTCACCAAGGGGAAATCCTGCTTGACCAATCTGATAGCCTTCTGTGATGGCATGATTGACTGGCTAGATGAGGGGAGAGCAGTGGGTGTTGTCTACCTTGACTTCATCGAGGCTTTTTACACTGTCTCCAACAACATCTGCATGAGTAAGCTTAGCAAGTGAGGGTTAGATGAGTGCACAGTGAGGTGGATCAAGAACTGGCTGAATGGCAGAGCTCAGCAGGTTGTGATCAGTGGTGCCTCTAGAGCCTAGCTGGAGGGCTGTGACTAGCAGTGTTCCCCAGCGGCCGGTACTGGGTCCAGTCTTGTTCAACACATTCATCAACAACCTGGACAAAGGGATTTGGTACTCTCAGCAAGTTTACTGATGATACAAGGCTGGGAGGAGCAACTGATTCACCAGAAAGCTGTGTTGCCATTTGGCATGACCTGGACTGTCTAGAGACTTGGGCGGAGAGGAACTCGATGAAATTCAATGAGGGTAAGTGCAGGGTCTTGCATCTGGAGTGAAATAACCCCATGCACCAGTACAACTTGAGGTCTCACCTGCTGGAAAGCAGTTCTGTGGAGAAGGACCTAGGAGTGCTGGTCGAGCACAGGTTAACCATGAGCCAGAAATGTGCCCTTGTGGCCAGGAAGGCCAATGGTATCCTGAGATGCATTAAGAGGAGTGTGGCCAGCAGGTTGAGGTGATTGTCTCCCTCTACTCTGTCCTGCGGAGTACACATCTGGAGTACTGTGTCCAGTTACGGGCTCCCCAGTTCAAGAGAGACAGGGAACTACTGGAGAGAGTCTAGCAGAGGGCAACAAAAATGATGAGGGTACTGCAGCATCTCTCTTATGAGGAAAGACTGAGAGACCTGGGTCTGTTTAGCCTGGAGAAGAGAAGACTGAGAGGGGATCTCATCAAAGTTTATAAATATCTAAAGGGCAACTGTCAAGATGGTGGGGCCAGCCTCTTTTCAGTGGTGTGCAGCAACAGGACAAGGAGCAATGGGCACAAACTGGGATACATGAAGTTCATCTGAACGTGAGGAAGAACTTCTTTACTATGAGGACTACAGAGCACTGGAACAGGCTGCCCAAGGGTGGTTGTGGAGTCTCCTTCTCTGGCGATATTCAAAACCCCCCTGAAAGTGTTCCTGTGCAACCTGTTCTAGGCAAACCTGCTTTAGCAGGGGGGTTGGATTAGATGATCTCCAGAGATCCCTTCCAACCCCTACTGTTCTGTGATTCTGTGGTTCTGTGATTTTGCTGAATATCTTGTTGAAATAGTGTGTAGATTTTTTTGTTGTACTTTGAGAATTTAACTCAAATGAGCCACATGAGCTGCACACATGGGTTTGAGGTCTTGACTTGGTATCTCTGGTCTAGTTTAGAGCCAAATGTATAAGACTACATAAACTTATAGATTGTCACCTTGGAAAGAAATGTTGAGTACACCTTGGGTTTTTTCAGTTTTGCTTAAATTTGCCTATGAAAGTTTCATTCAAACTCAGTACCTCTTCTACATATATATTTCTTTTAGTAATTAACAAGTTGTAGTCATAATTAGAAGAGCTACTTACACTGTAGATGATACACACTGAAGACGAGTTGCATGAAAGTGCAAAGCAAAAAAAAACACAGGGAAAAAGGAAGGTAATAATGTAACTAAAATATTAGTAGGTGAACACTTATATTGGATGTCTTTAGGGTCAGGTGGAAGGAAAGATTCATTCCTTATTCTTCTAACTGTGCTACACAGCAGTTTAGACTATCACTAGTATGGTCTGACTTTTTTTTTACGTCTGTTTTCTCACAGAGAAATATTTTTATCAATAATTGGAAAATGTTAATATTGTTATTCTTTTTTCCAGGGAAGACATCAGAGAAAAATGAAAACAACTAGACAAAACCCAATATAATATATGCTAATAGTAGGCCTTACATGAATATTTCTATGGATGCTGAAATAAGGTTCAAGTATCTTTTTATTTAACATTTTCTTCATAATCTAGGTTAAAGTTTTATTTATACGTTTATTCATGTATACAACATATGAATAAATCATTGTCACCCTAGAACTACTGCGATGATAGGATATGGATTTTATGCAGTTATTTCTATCCTTTTGGACAAGATATAAAATATCTATTCATCACAAGTTCAAACTGGCATTGGACAACAGTTACCAGTTCTCTTAAAATAAACAGAAAATATGGTGTATCTTAGCACAAACACAATTTCAGTATTAGATTTCACTACCCTTTTTATCATACTGAGTTAGTATAATATTATAATTAGTTCTTTGTTTTCCCTAATAGGAGAGTTCCTGAAGTAATTGTATCTTCAGCTTCTGTTAGTGAATCAATATAACTTCAGAAATCTGATTAACTTGTTTTGTATGACAGAAAACTGCTAATGTGGAAAACTTGAAAGTTAATATGATTGGATTGCCAGGAAACATTTTATTTAGCCTTCTCATAGACTTTTTTCCAAGACAGAAAGAGAGAAAGAAAGAGAGAAAGAAAGAGAGAAAGAGAGAAGGAAGGAAGGAAGGAAGGAGGGAAGGAAGGAAGGAAACTTCATAGATACATCCTGCTTCCAAGGAAATGAAAACTTGAAAAAAGACATGTATGTACTTAACATACGAGAAGTTAAGGCTTTACCTGCCTGTTCTTCTCAAATGAAATGATTTTCATGCAGACATTTGTGTGTTTGGGAGTTTTTTTGGTTTTGTTTTGTTGATGTTATTTTTTAAAAAATCTGGTCCAAACATTTTGTAAAGAAAATCCGTTTTCTAGTACTGTTTTATCAGAGAAGAAACCAGTAAAAAGGAAAACAAATAAAGAAAGCAAAGGGAAATAAAATCAGAAGGAAAATAAAGAAAAAAAATAACATGAAGCTAGAGAAGAGCTGAAAAGATTGTCTCCTGTGCTTCAAGAGCTGTGCAAATTTTGTGGGTAGTAAGAGAAGGTTAGTATTGGCTTAAGTCATTAAAGAGTCAGCTGCTCTGGCCTAAATTTTCAACATGGCTAAGAAGTGGAAAATTTAATATACAGCTTACATCCATGTTCAGGACCTTATTTGTTTTCAAATTTTAAATATTCGCACGCTTAACAGTACTTTCAAAGGTTTGAGTACATGGACATTTATTTAAACTTACTGTAAATAATGTTAATTTTAAACATAACATGAATTATTTAAGGTACCAAAAAGTGTTGATAAATCATGATTTATTAATATTCACAGTTTTTAATTCTTTTTTATGTTACATGATCCAGGATTGTTCACATTTTCAAAGTGATTGGCCATAACCATGCAGCACACTCTGTTCTAATCTATAGCTTTGTTCATTGTTGCTTCATATACTCTTTCTCAGCATCTACTGATTTTCTCTTACGGATGGCTGTTTTCAATCCTTACCCCTTCACTTCCTAAGAAGACAGAAAACAATAGCAGCAGGCTTGTGATAACATAAACCAGAAAGTCTTTGACATTAGACTTCACATTTGATATTGCAACAAAGAAAAAGCCTTCAACTTAGAAATCTCCCCATACTATGGCCTAAAATTTTGGCAACACGATCACATCCGTAGTCCAGTATTCAGTTTACATCCACCATAATCTCCAGCATGTTTCCCAGAAAAGTGGTTTGGTTTACCATTTTGCATTTAATTTTTATTTCTTGTGTTTAGTATTTTTTACTTCACTGTGCTGTTTCATATTATCGATTTCAAAGTGTTTTGTCAATTTATCAAGATCACTTTGAATTCAAATCTTTCTTTTAAAATGATCGTACTTCTTCCCAATGCAAATCATCTATATATACGTATTACAGGCATATATTCCTTTGCATCGTCCAAACCACTAACTAGAACTATCAATTGCATGCCAAGTATTTCTTCTCATATATCACTAATTGAACTCATTACAGCAATCTTGTTACTGTTAGTTTTATATCCAGATTTACTGTACTTTTGTCTGATTTCCATATTATTCTAGTTAGCACTAACAAGTGACATACACAACTACCTCAAAAAATATACCAGATATATTCCTTTCCCTCTATGTACTAGTGCATGACTTTGGTTAAAAAAATTAAAAATATTGTTTAAGATTTTTTCTTCCTAAATTCTTGTAAGTGTTTTAATTTTTATAATCTTATTATCTAAATGGTAATGACATGAATATTTAATAATTTATTCCAGTACCTTTCTTAAAAACCTAGACAATCAGTCTGTGAAAGTAGAAACGTAAAACTGTGTTTACTAAAAAGATGAACAATAGTTCTCTAGTCATTGAGTGCAATGTTAAAGAGAATTATTGTGTGTTTGTGCTGGTTTTGGCTGGGATAGAGTTAATTTGCTTCATAGTAGCTAGTATGGGGCTATGTTTTGGATTTGTGCTGAAAACAGTTTGGGTAATGTAGAGACATTTTCGTTATTGTTGAGCTGTTCTTACTCAAAGTCAAGGCTTTTTCTTCTCCTCACACCACCCCACCAGCGAGTGGGCTAGGAGTGACAAGGAGCTGGGAAGTGACACAGTCAGGACAGCTGACCCCAATTGACACAAGAGATATTCCATAACATACAATGTCATCCTTGGCATATAAAGCTGGGGGGAAGAAAAACGAAGGAGGAGACATTTGGAGTAATGACGTTTGTCTTCCAAAGTAACTGTTACGCTTGCTTTCGTGGAGATGGCTGAACATCTGCCTGCTGATGGGAAGCAGTGAATGAATTCCTTGTTTTTCTTTGCTTGCGTGTGCAGCTTTTGCTTTACGTATTAAACTGTCCCTATCTGAACCCAGGAGTTTTCTCATTTTTAGCTTTCTGATCCTGATTCTCTCGCCACCCCACAAGAGGGCAGTGAGCAAGCAGCTGTGTGGTTGCTGGCTGGGGTTAAACCACGGCAGTGTTATAAAAAGTTAGTCTGGTTTATTTGCAGATAGAATGGGAAATCTCAAGTAGCAGCTACTAAAAAAAAATAATAAAATTGACTCAGGAAAGAGTCATATTTACTTTTGCCCCCCAAAAGTCAGCCATGAACCTGAGGCAAATTATAGTTTTATAATGAACAAAATATCTCTCTGAAGTCTGTTCAAGGATTTTAAGATTTAGTTCTTCAACTTTTAACAAACACTTCTCCTTAATTTTTCTTTTTTTTTTCCCCATACATGCTGCTGAATGTTTTAAACCAGCACAGAATGCGTCTATTTAATAATTGAAATGAATGGCTTATGGCATAGTACCTTTAGGTCTGGTGAAGAAAAAAGCAGAAGGTTATGAAAGTGGGAGGGTTTTGTCTTGTTTTGCTTTGAAATCTTAACATATGTCTTACTTTATGCTTAGCCACATAACTAAGCAGTGTTTTGCAGTGAATACAGTCTCAGAAAGAAGACCAAACTTCTGACGGATACCTGTCAGACAGACCTTGACATCATTCAAACAGGATCCAGCAAGTATTTCTTGCCTTTTGCTGCCTCAGGGCATGTCTCTAATATATGATGAAACATAGTGCACAGGTTGCCAATGATCACTGAACTGCAGTTGTAAATCCATACAGTACAGAAATATGGATCAAGGTGTCATATCATGCATTTATATGAGACCATGTAATTGTTGCTCTGTTGTTCATGGGAATGGGCTGAGTATTACAGAGAGTATGGTGGCTATCTTTGGGCTGTGTTTCCCAAAGTTGCTTCAGGACACGTTGTTAAATCACACAAAGACGAATGTTTCTGTATTTCTATAGAGATATGACTTACAACTGTCTATCAAGCTGAAATTCTTCTATATCAAACCCCTCCCTCCAAAAAAAAAACCCAAACCAAAACCCCGAAACCTCCAACAAACCAGACTGTTTTGCTACCTGTTGCACGTGGGTTCCCGGGCATGCTACACGATCAATGTGATCAAGCGAATGCCAACTTTATTCCCGAATAGCTCGGCTTATATACATCATTCCACCCGATTGCGCAAGCTCATTAACTGCAAGCAGCTGTGCACGCATGTGTCTCTATTTGATTGGTTGCTTAATGCTGAGCATGCGCAGTACACGCGCATGCATCAGCCCTCTCCACTTCCGTGTTTACATCTGACTTAGAGCCACGTGGCCTCTAAGTCAATCAGGTCTGGATTGCTCATAACATGTCTGTTGTCTTCCCGCAGCTACCTAGATACCTAGAGGAAAAAGTTGGAGCAAGGAAGATGTACCCTAGGGGTAAGAGATGAGGTCAGATAATACTTAAAAACTGGACATACATTAAGTATGTGGGTCTCAATGGGATGCAGCCACAAGCATTGAGGGAGTTCACAGATGTCATTGTGAAGTGACTCTTGATAATCTTTGATTGACCATGGTGACTGCGAGAATCACCCAAAGACTGGAGGAAAGAAAATGTCACCCTCACCTTCAAGAAGGTTTAGAAGGAGGACCCAGGTAGCTAGTGGCCAGTCAGCCTTACCTCAGTCTCTAGGAAGGCAACAGAGTAGCTAGTTCTTAAAACCATTTCCATGCATGTAAGGGACATCAGAAGTAGTGAGCACAGCTTCACCAGGAGAAATTTATGCTTGATCTACTTGATAACTTCTGTGATGAAGTGGTTGTCCTGGTAGACAAGGGGAGACCAGTAGTTATTGTCTACTTGGACTTCAGTAAGGCTTGTGACACTGTCTCCCATAAGATCCTCATAGAAGTTCAGTAGGGGGAAATGCAAACTCCGGAACCTGTGAAGGCAACAGTCCCATGTACTAATACATGCTGGGGCCCACCCAGCTGGAAAGCAGCTGCCAAGGAAAGGACCTGGGGGTCCTGGTGGATGCCAGGCTGAACCTGAGCCAGCAGTGTGCCCTTGCCACAAAGAAGGCAAATACTGTCCTCAACTACACTAGATAAAATATTGCCAGCAGATCTGAAGTACGTGGTCCTTCCCCATTATTCAGCCCTTCTATGGCTGCACCTGGAGTGCTACCTCCAGCTCTGGGCTCTTCCATACAATAAAGACATGGACATGCTGGGGAGAGTTCTATGAAGAGCCACAAGGATGATTAAAGGACTAGAGCATCTCTCATATGAGGAAAGTCTGAAAGAGCTCAAAGGGATCACATGAATGTAGATAAATACCTGAAGTGTGAGTGCAAAGAGGATGGAGTCAAGCTCTTTCCAGTGGTGCCCAGTGACAGGACAAGAGATAATAGGAACACACTGAAACACAGGAGGTTCTGTCTGAACATCAGGAAACTTCTTTTTGCTGTGAGAGTGACTGAGTACTGGAACAGGTTGTCCAAGGAGTTTGTAGACTCTCCCTCCTCAGAGATATGAAAAAAGTCTACATATGGTCCTGGGTAACTGTCTCTATGTGCACCTGATTGACAAGATGAAGGGACCTACAGAAGTCTCTTCCAGCCTTAATCATTCTGTGATTCTGTGTCACTGTGTAAGAGAAAAAACTTTTTTTTGAAGTAGAAATGCAGATTTTGGTAGGAGATCCAAAGTTCTGCATCATGTGTAATTGTGTTCATGTAAGCATTTTAGGATACCGAGAAAAATCCTGTCCCTAAAAACTGGAATGAGACCTGTTTTCTGATTGCTACATATATGTGAAATACATGAGTTCTCCAATTTCCTTTCTACATCAAGATTGTATTCCGGTTTTCAAGATTTTGAAGCTAACTGACTCGTTTTCCTGAAGAAAAAATAACACAACCAAAATAGAGAAAAAACCCAAACCCCTCCCTGCCCAAAACAACAGGCAATCAAACAAAAAAAACCCCACCAAATTCACAAGCAGAGCAATACTGAATGTCTATAGGACTATCATAAATAGTATTTATAAGTGGTAGGGAAAGTGCTACTTTTTGACATTACCTTCACGCATATATATTCCTACTTCTTTTGCTCTGCTTATCCTCATGTCTTGGGATAAGATTTAACATAGAGTTGGGGACACCAATAGCTATATTCATGCAACAATTGCATCTTTAGTTCTGGTTGACTACTGGTTGTTTTTATTTAAAGAATGCTCTTGAATTCTTCTGAGCTCTTTCTCCTGGCCCTTTCCAGTCATGAATCACAAACTCAAGAGCATTAATGTGTCCTTTTGCAATGCAATGCTCTGCCAAGTCCTGAACAGGCTTCTGTTTACAGTCAGACCTAGTCTATTATTTTGGAACCAAATCAAATTTAGCTACCTGCCAGGTATTCTGAGTTATTTCAAAAAAAGGTATCTAGATATATTGTACGTATATTCAAAGATACTATATATACGTATACACCAATGTGTTTTTTGTTTTCTTTTTTATTCTGTATTCACCCTTCCTGAAGCTTCATAATGTGGTCAAACTGTTATCTTCTAAACCTGAAATATTCCCAAAAGTAGATTATGGTGGTAAATTCCATGAATTCAATAGGATGATGTTCAACTCGAGGGAAACAATATAATAAAATTGTTTCTCTTGTTTGAAAATAAAACCCAAACTGTACATATTTCATGTTGACATATTTTAAAATAACAGATTAATGAGAAATGCATATACAGCACCATAAATTTGCATCCCACTTTACAGTAAGTAAAAATATATATTTACCACCCTCAACAGTTTGTCCTGTCAGCTAGGTTTGAGATACACCTAACAATCACAGGTATCAGAAGATAGAGCTATAAATACTGGACACTAAAAAGGGCAGCAGTAGGTGTTGAAAAACCTGCTCAAAGACCCTGAGAGAGTTCTTGGAATCTGCAGACATGTCTCTGCTGTTGCAGCTCTGAATGCAATGGTGGACTTAACTCTATTTCTGGTGGGATGAATGTAATCTTTTCACTGTGTTCTACTAATATATTCCTTGATTATTATTCAGGATGGATAAGGCTTTCAAAATCAAGGATGCAGAGTCTCAGACTCTGGGCTGTTTATTCATGTACATAATACACCACATTTACTGAAGTAAGGTAGGCATTAGTTACTGTGAAAAAGGATAACACTAAGCCACAAAACAAAATATTAGACAAAGCGTGAAGCATGGAAAATAGCGTTAGACAAACAAGACAATTCCAGTAGTACAATATGGTAGTCAAATATAAAAATCCTTAGAAGATTCAAGGCAGTACATACCAGTGATTCATTAAAAAAAATGAGTAAAATTTTTTTGGGAACTGTACAGGAGCTCTACGGGACTTAACTGATTACTCTTTTCTGAGAGTTGGTAGCATGAGAAAACGTACTGGAGACAGTGTCTGCTTTCAAGTGTGCTTAATCCATGTCCTCAGTCTTCTCAATTCAGCATGTTGCACCACATGTGAAACTACCATGACACCTTACTATGAAACACGAACAAGAAGAAATGCAACTAGTAAATAAGCTGTCTTCTGTTTGGAGTTTCTTTGTTGATCACAGAACTCAGGAGATCTACAGTACTTATAGTGTAATCAATAATAACCTTAAGAGTCTAAGAAAAGCAAAGGGTCACTGTTGGGCTTGCCAAGCAGGGAAACTTTTAAAACTATGCTGCAGTAACACAGCTGTGACTTACATAGCTTACACACACAGCTGTGCATGTCCTACACACCCTAGGCCTCCAGAAGGCACTGCACATGCATGGGCTTCCTGCTGGTGTAGGATACCATCACTGTTTACCAGGTCGGGTACAGGATGATAACACAGTCTGCCACAGAAATGTTAAATACTCAGCTGAGAACAATTACTATTTGAAAAATCATTCCATTAAATTCAAGAAGTATAAAATCCTACTAGAAAATAATGGTGAAAAAACAATAGTAAGAAAATTGAGGACTGTTATGATAATACAAATAAAGGAACATGACACTNAAGAATTATAAAATCCTACTAGAAAATAATGGTGAAAAAACAATAGTAAGAAAATTGAGGACTGACTGTTATGATAATACAAATAAAGGAACATGACACTCATTAGAAGACAGTCTCCATTACATCTTCATCTTACTCAGTTTCAGTATTTAACTATCATTCCTACACTGATTGTACCCTCACAACCAAATATACGTGTATCTCCTACTTGACAGAAACAGCCTTTGGAAACCAAATCAGTACAGAAATTATTTTCTCATGTTTATTTTACAGTATTCTTTTATAAGTCCGTGAAAATTGGTTCAGCTACTGTGCATCTATGAACCTCATTCTCAGGAACACAAATAATTACTTTTTTGGGTAATGTGAACGTTTTTATGTGAATTCTAGACAATAAAACCCAAGCAAAGGATTGAAATCTGGGAACTGATATTAATGAATATGACTTATACTTAGTAATGTAAGTCAGATTCATGAATGACCTAAATATATTGAGGCTGTGGTTTTGTTACAATATGAAGTTCCAGAGATTTCACTTTTGACTTGCAGCAGATTGACATTTTCAAAGTATTTTAGCTATCTTCAACACCTGTTTTATTGTTGCAATACTTTGGTACATTTGCTTAGGGCTAAAATTTGCCCACTGATTTCCCCAGCTGCATTCTGCTACTAGTATAGAGGAGTAGTGAAGGAAGTAGAGTTTCATTTAGCCCTCAGATTGCCTCTGTCTATAACTTCATGCAAAACCCCTCTGCTTTTTTTCATTCAGACTTCCAATCGCAGCATGACTATGTAGCTTCTGCTGGATAACCGTGGTTTAAATTTAGAAGAAGGTGGCATATTTCTTTGTGATATGGGATTACGGTAGAGGTATATAACAACAAATAAATTTTTTTGTTATTGTTTAGCCACCACATGCTGTGCTTATAGACAGTCCATTTTGAGCTCAGTCAAATGAACTCATGGAAAATCCTGCAATTTTTTCAGGCACTCTTCCTCTCAGTTTCCCTGACCAGAACTATGGGCCAAAGTATAGAAATCAAGAACCCAAACAAAGTACATCGGAATTATTTGCTTAATAAAAAACTCCTGATTTTTCTGTTTCTCCTGCTTTTTCATTGCAGACTTGGGACTGTGTTTTTGTTTCAAAACACATTGATTCCAGGGGAGGCCGTGTATAGTGGACTATTTAATCCTCAAACACCTCTTCATAGTAGGCAGCAAAACCAATATATACCAGGAATTTAATTCAGAAATCTTATACAGCTTTGGTGTTGTCTTTGTTGAGTCAAAGGAACAAGAAAGGGATAAGAAAGAGGCAAGGGGTGGCCTGAATGTACAAAACCTGTCTGTAAAATTAGACTGAAGACTGGAGTGCTGTCTTTATTTTTAATAAAACTTATTTTGGCATGCTGACAACAAGCATTAATCAGGGCAGCAGTGTTACAACAGCTTCTTGGACACTGAAATCTAAGATTTAGTATTTTTATATAGGCAGGAAAATTTTTAAAGGCTGTCCATGACTTCCTTGTGCCGCCAGTCATTTAATGGGTAGTTAAATAACTGTTACGGACAGAGGTTA
>VZSC01014191.1:76636-89279 GCA_013398225.1 Steatornis caripensis | reverse complement strand
GGGGGGGGGGGGGGGGGGGGGGGGGGGGGGGGGGGGGGGAGGCTTTTCTTGTGGGGACACATGACCATGGGGAGCAGAATCAGAGCTGACCCCACCAGCAGCCTCCTCGTCCAGCCTCTCTGTATCTTGCAGGTGCTCTCCCCAGGCTGGGGTTTGAGCAGATGGCCCTGGAGGTCCAAGAAGCCGACGGTGACCTTATGCAGAGAGGCAGCGTGCTGGAACCACAGGTAATGCTCCCTGAGCTTTCCTACAGACACCCGAAAGAACAGGGCAGCCTCAGGCCACAGCATTCTTCTCGGTGCCCCCGGCGCCAGGGGTGGTTTGGGGTGCTCCCTGGGAAGGAAGCATCCACTCTTTGCCTGCTGGGGGGCAGACAGGGCTGGGACGAGCTGCACAGAGTGGTGACGGGCTCTGGCTCTTGAAGGAGGGTGGTCCAAGCCTGCACTCCTATGCCCGGTTAATTAATTAGCATCAAGGCAGCCCAGGAAGCCTCCACATAGCACAAGCTTGCCAGGCAGCACCATGTCTTGCCTGGCTCAGACCTTGGTGCCTCTGTTCAAGTGGAAGGCATGGCACCCTTCACTAAACTTGAGGCTGCGCTTCAAAATAAATAAAATAAGGTGTTGAGACATGATGGAACAGGTAGTGACGCCCACTGAGAGCCCACGAGGCTCAGCAGTGGTTTCCAACAGACGGAGCCCAAAGCTGAGCATGACAGAGCTCCCCGCTGCTGGCAGCGGCAGGTTTCAGCAGCCGCTCTTGGCTCTCTCCCATGCAGTTCTTTATTGCTGGTGTGGTGGTTCAGCGCTAATCCTTTCCCTCTTCCTCCTCTTCTCTCCGGCAGGCATCATCCACAGAACTGCAAGCTGTGGGCCGAGAAGAGCGCTCCCCTCGCCGCTGCGTCCGCCTCCTGGAGTCCTGCCTCGGGCATCAGGTGCCCTGCTGTGACCCCTGCACCACCTGCTACTGCCGCTTCTTCAACGCTTTTTGCTACTGCAGGAAAATCAGCACCAGTTTCCCCTGCGGCAAGAACTAGTGCCCGTGCCACGGGGCTGCCAGCTCCTTGCCCGCACGCGCTGCCTCCTCCTCTGCAGTTCTAATAAACCAGCCGTTAGCAAAAGCCATTGCCAAGTGGGAATGGTTCAATGGGTCCGCTTGGGATCTCAGGGGAGGCATAGCAGCAAGGTGCCGGTACCTGCACCCAGACGGGCACCTCGTCTGCAAAGCCAAGAGCCCAGGACACCTCCATGTTAAACAAAAGGAGGTACTTTTTTCCAGAGCAGCTCCTGCAGGGCCCTTCCTGGCTGGATGAGCGGTCTCTCAGCAGGAAGGGTGCCCCAGGAGGTGACATTTCAGCTGCGCTGGGAGCTTTACTCACGTTCTTCTCCAACCTGTATCGCTCATGGTGACCCAGGGTGCTTTACACCCTGCGAGCTGTCAACGCCAAGGAACCAGCACCCATGGGGGAACGCACAGTACGCACGCAACCGGCGCAGACCCGTCACCTCCTCCGCCACTAAGCCATATGCCACCAGGTGCACTCAGGCAGTTAAAACGCTTCCACGGAGGTTGGGAGAAGAGCTGAAAACCCACAGACAGGCTCTGAGGAGCGCTGGAGGCGAACCTCTGGCTGGATGAGGGCATGGCTGTGGGGGGGTGTCAAACAAAGCTCCCTGGGGATAGAGGAGGCCTTGTAGAGGGTTACGGCGCTGGGGAGGCGGGGGCGGGGGCAGTGGCCCCGGAGCCGCCGTCCCCGCCATCGCACTCGCACGCGCCGACCCCTGCGGCGCTCCCCGCCCTCGCACAGCCTGCCGGGAAGGGAGCGGGGAGGTGCCGGGCGCGCAGCGTCACGTGAGGCGCCGGGCCGGATCACGTGAGGCGCCGGGGAGGGGCTGGTGTCGTTGGCTGCTCCTGCCACTCGCCGCCATGTCGTCTTTCCCCGAGCTTTATTTCAACGTGGATAACGGCTACCTGGAAGGGCTGGTGCGCGGCTTTAAAGCGGGGGTGCTCCGGCAAGGCGACTACGTGAACCTGGTGCAGTGCGAGAGCCTGGAGGGTGAGTGGCGGCGGGGCTGCGAGGCGGGCAGGGACCCCCGCCGGTGCTGAGGGGCAGGCCCGGCCGGCGGGCTGAGGAGAAAGCGCGGCTGACCTGGGGGTGGAGGGCCGGTGGGCAGGCGGGGGGCTGTGTGGCAGTGGGGAAAAGACCCGACAGCGGCGTTTTGGAGGCGCTGTCCCATCTTCACCCCGTGGCTGGGTAGGCACTTAGTGTGTCCACGGCCCCCACACCAGTCCCCCCCCGGCTGCTCCCTCCGAGCTCGGCTGACATAGTTTCCCGGTGATTGCAACAACGGTTTAAGGAAGCTCGAGCTCCCAGCGCTTTCTTGAGGCGGCCGTGTAGCCGTGGTGTGTGTCCTGCAGCTGCTGGGGGCCTGGTGGTTTTGTCAGGCTTTGCTGGCGAGTCTCGTTTTGTGCTTTCGCTTCCTAAATGGCAGGCAGTGCAGGAAACCTTTTTAAGGCCAGAAATAAGATTATCGAGGTAATGGAACTCAGTCCCTGATACCCACAATAGATTTTTGAGGAGATCCTGTCACCTAGGAGAGTACCTGCTGTTACTGAAGGACTGCGAGTGGAAAAATTTCCGTGCAGATCTAAGAAAATTCACTGAATTACCCTTCACCTGTAATCTTCAGTTCTCCTTCGAGGCTAATTCCGACTTCCAGCCACTGTCTCTTCTAGATCGGTGCGTACAAACCTGGAGAGCTGTGAAGGTTTTGCTCTGTGATACTCTTCACCTGTTAGCAGCTTGTCATCTCAGTTACTCAGTGCTAAACTGTTCTTTTATATCAATGACCTGCTTAGTGGTTTTCACTCATTGGTGTGCAGAACCTGGATCGCAAACCATGGAGATCAAAACCAGGTCTCTCTTGAAATAGGCTAGAAACACACGTATCCAGAGACGTCGGTTGTTTTGGTCAGTGGGACTATAATTATGGAATTGTTCTTCTAAAAATGCTAGTTAAGCACCAGCTTTATCTGGATGATCATTGCTAGCGATTGAAGTTGATGTTGACTATCTCGAGGGATCCTTGGCCAGCTGAACCCTGGATGCAAATGCTAAACAACAGAATGGGAACAGAGTGCCGTGATGTGCCTCAGCGTCTACCGTAAAAATACCCGGGGTATTTTTACTTGGGACAGAAGCCCCTTTTCAGCCAGACTTTTTTGCAGCTCTTTGCTTGCAGCAGTCTCTGTCATTCTTGCTATGGAGCCCAGGGCCTTAAAGAGAGCGGTGGGAGGTATTCCTGCTCTCTTGCTAGTCAGGGGTCTCAGCATGCCATAAACTATCACTTTATCATCTTCCCTGCAGATAACTTCCTCTTTGGAGTTTTTCTGTACTTACAGGTTCTCTTTTCTCTCCCTTGCTTGCCTTCTGAACCAAATTACATAAACTTAGCTCTCCCTTGGAGGCAGTGTTTTCTGCATTCGGAATGAGTCAGTTTGGAGTTTCTGTATGTTTGTCTTGATATCGTTACTGTCCCATCCCTGACAGCTCTCTGGTGGCAGCTGCTGCTGTGCCCCTTGTCAAGCTTCATTCAGAGCCTGAAGGCCTTTCCAAGTTCACTGCCAGTCTCGTTCCTCTTCCACTTGGCTTTCTGTGCCCCTGTCTAGTGTGCTCTTGCAGAGGGATTTTCCTTCAAAAAAATGTTGCTTTTAATCACTTATGTAGGTCTGTGGTCAGACCATTTCTTTCCTCTGTCCCTTTAGTTCTGATTTTCCCATTTCAGTACCTGTTTTCTGTACTCCACAGGCATTTAACACATGCTCTTTCTCTCCCAGGTGCTTGTCTGCACTAAATCCAGGCAGTGGCGAGCTTATTAGCAGCCAAAATAAGTATTTAGGCATTAGATAGTCATACATTGACTATCTACCATTTCTGTTTTGTCTTCACTGCCATGTCTTGCATGTGAGTCTGGCTCTGCAGTTAGCCCCAGTCCTGGAGCAAATGATCGCCTTGGCTGTGGAGAAATCCTGAGGGACCAAGGCTGTTCTGGGTCTGGCCCTGGGGATTGGGTGCCTGGCTGGTATTGATGTTGCCTGGGGGATGTTGTGCCTCCAGGTCTGAAACAGTGTTCACTCCTGTGCACTTGCATCAGTCTGGAGGCACAAAGGAATTGAATACTCTGCTTGAGGACTTGGGATGACAACTTAGAGCTGATGGAAGGAGGAGGTCATGCTTTTCTGCATGATCCTCTGTCATCTCTGCTTGTCTGATCACAAAGCAAGCCCTTTCAGGTTCCTGCTTTTTGACAAGACAGAAATAGAGAGCCAAATAGGCTCTCAGTGATCAGGCAGGCTCCTGAGGTGACTTTAAGGAGGGGCAGGAAAACACGACCAGGATTGAGGGGAGGGTGTGAGAGCTGTTTTGCCTTAAGCTTTCTCTTGAAACCCTTGGCAATAATATGTTTAATCCCTTCTTTCAGCTCCAAAAGTCCTGGTGCTTTGGTAGTTTCTCAGCCAGAGGTCCTTGTGTGCTGTACAGCTGTGCCAGCTATTGCTTGGAACCTGCTTTACCCTCTGTTGTAGCCAATTCCTGCTTCTGGCACAAGATGTCAGTGAAGGACTTGGAGCTGCTTTCCCCCTGCTTCCGTGGTGTGAGCATGGATCTGTTCTTGAGTGGAATCTGTCTTGGATAGCAAAACTTATGAGTCACCCAGATTTCTACTGTCAAAAGGATGGTGAGCCGTCTCCAGCTCCTAAAAGCCGTGGTAGCCTGTTAGAGGTCTGGTATCATCTCTGGAGAATAGAAAACTTGATGCAGTTAGATAGCAGTGCTGCTTTTAAGAAGCAAAGTTCAGTCTGGGACTGGAATCTAGGTTATCGGCAGGCTTTACTGTTGGTCTGCAATGCTCCGTACTGCAAAAACAGTATTGAGCCTGGGAAGCGCACAAAAACATCTTTAGAAATGGGAATTTCTTTACCTTCAAGTCAGTGTTCACGAGCCTCCTATTGCTAATATTCCTCTTGCTTCCACAACAACAGTGTAGGAAGCCCATTTCTTTCTGGCCTGCCAATGTGAGAAAGGTGATTGGTATGGTGAAATCCAGCAGCAGGACGTGCCACCTTCCAGCTGGGAAACAAAGCTGTGAAATGGCCAACTGAGAAGCGACAGGTAGTTGGCTCAAGCTTGTTAGTGTGGGCCTCTGTTGGGAGAGGCTTTCCAGAGGCTGCGTGTTTCCACCACCAGCTCTCTGTGGGTGAGAGTGCTTCTGTCTGTGCAGCCGGCTCAGCTGGGGATGTGCGTGCCTTATGGAAACAGTGGTGTGCACGTGGAGGGATGGGGTCTGTCCTGTCTTCGGCTTGTCTGTGGAACTAGTCTCATGGCCCCACGGGGGTCTGTCACATTTTATTTATGCATTTCAGCATGCAGTTTATCTGTCTGCTGTGGACTTGTTCCATGAAAATTCTTGGTTTTTCAGTCCTCATAACCCCAAGGTCGTGGAGTCGTGTCAGATCAGCTTGGGGAAGAGCAGAGTAACCATCTGAGCCCCAAAGATCTATTTGGGAGGTGAAGGGTGCCTGGGAGAAGCAAATACATGTGATTCTTTTAGAAAGAAAGGATTTCCAAGGCTGCAGTTCTCTCTCCTCTCCTCAGTTTGGTCCACAGACCTTCGTTTCTAGAGTGCGCATGAAGGAAATAGGTCACACTTGTCCTAGACAGCCTGGCTCCACACCAGCTGGAGGGCACGGTGTTCTGCCTGAATGGTACCTTCACACATGCCGGAGCCCCGTTTTCTGAAATTAATCTGTAGCGATACGCAGTGAGCACCATACTCTTGATACAGGGCTTGGTAATATGGAATAAACCAAGACTGGATGGGTTGGTTGGTTGTTTTTGAGTCTTGAAGAGTATTTCCAGAGTTGCTCTGCGTAGCCCTTGCTGCCTGGAAGCAGAGTGCTGCTTTCAGTCGAGTCAGGAGTGGATTGCTAAAGGCTTGCTGTCCTAAATGCCTCTTCAGTGCAAAGACATCCACTTCTCCCCAACTCTCTCTTATTGCCTCTTTATCCATCCAGAGGAGAGGTGATGAAATACATGGAATACACATACTGAGCACGTGGCTGAGCCGTTGTGGGGTGAAGTGTGTCTGTCTTCCCGTCGTCTAACCGCAGGACAGCTGGACACACCAAAGCTAAGGCCTGCTTGAGCAGAACCGTGGGCTCCTGGTCTAACAAATGGATATCGGGGAGCGTGTCTTCTGTGCACCAGGCTTCTGCTGAGTGCGGTGTGTGCTTTTGTTTTCATAGTCCCAAGGATCTTTTTTTTTCTCCCCCAGACTGTCTTTGCTTTATGGTGTCACGTACTGGGTGCTCTCCCTATCTCCTTTCACTGAGAGAAGAGCAGGAGAGGCTGTGCTACCCTTCTGTCTTCCATTTTATCACTGTGGCCCAGGAATTTGAGCCCCAGAAGGCTGGAGCTGGGCTTCTCTTTCAGTGTAACCACGTGGGCAGTGTGTCCTCTCTTACGTAGAGAAGTTGCATTGCTACCAGAGCTACAGAGTACCTCCAAGAGTCCTTCTGGCACCTCGGTCCATAGTGGAGCTCATGGTGTTGTCCTGGGTGTGGAGGGAACAGGATAGATCCTTTGCTATGCAGCTGCTTTGCTGTACAACGAAGCAAGGAGAGGCTACTTGAGGGTTCTGAAGTGTATCCATGCTTAGATCCATCTTGAACTCTGAGAATGGTGTGGAATGGAACCGGCTCAACTGGGGACTTGCACACCTTGTGGAAACAGTGGTGTGCCAGATGAGGCGGATCATATGGGAACGGTGAGACCTGAGGAGGATATAGACAATTCCTGTCCTGTGAACGCTGGCAGCTCCTGCAGCAACAGAGCAGTAGCAGAAAGGCTGTCCTGCAAATCTCAGCAATTTGTCCTGTGTCCTCCAGCATAACCACTCATGGCTGGTTAATCAGCTGTCCTGTTAAAATAAGCACAAGGAAAACATTATTTATTGGAAGAAAGATGGCACTTCCGTGGCCTGCTAAATCATGGTGGCAAACAAACACTGTGGTCTCTGGCTTCCTGCAGGGTTCAGCAGAGGCTCTTTGCTGTTTGTTCTGGCCTCCTTTACCGGGCAGAGACCTGCTTCGTAGCTTCTCCTAGCTAAACTTCAAGCAGCAGCTGAGGTCAGCTTCTCAGCACTGGTGCAGCTTCAGCCCTTGTTTGGGTCCTGCCCCTCATGAGAAGATGATGGTGTCTGGGTTTCCTGGCAAGTATTACTGCTCGGCAGCCTGTTGGTGCTTTCATCTTGTTGTTTTCCCCCTGCTGTCGGCTCCTGCAGTGTGAGACTGCTTTCTGCCCTGTTTCTCTTAGTTTCTGAATGATTTGTTGCCTCTGCCTTAAGCCGCTGCACTAGGTGCCTAGATGATCTCCTGTACCTCTGAGATTATAGCCGTGACTTAGCGCGGTCTTCTTTTGGAGGAGGGGGGAAAAAAAAGAGGAGGCAGGGGTGAAGCTTACTGGAGGTGCAGGCAGACTAGGAGGGGTTATGTCACCATCTGGAAGGATCAGGAGAGAGCTGCCTGCTCCTGAGGAAATGAGACCTGGCTGTGCTGGGTTTGAAGGCCTGCGAGGTGCGAGTTCAACCCCAGGAAGAGCCAGGCTAGAAACAGAGGCTGCTGTGTGTTTGGTGCTGAGGACTTATCAAACAGAGAGGTGAAGAGCTGGAGGTGAGACACTGATGAGGGAAAGGGTCAGAGAAGACACTTCTCTGTGTCCAGCTGTGGCCCAGAGGAATTTGTTGCCTGACAGGCATGTCACTGCTGGTGCTGTGCAACCACAGCAAAGATCTTAGATTCTGTGGGGAATGAAGGGTCTTTGGGTGCTTCTTGGGTGAAATTTCAGAGAATCAGCTTCAGCAGTGTCTGAGGTGGCTATAAACGGACCAAACAGCAACAAGCCAAATGGTAATGTCTGCAGTCTTCTGAAGGGAGACCTGGGCAATGTAGCTGATATGCAGACTGCTGTGTAATCCCTCAGCTGCTTTGCTGCCTCAGGCCTGGGAGATGGCAAACAATGTTTTAATTTTCATATATGCAGCGATGGCCCTGGGTGATTTGGAGTGAGGTGTCGGGGTTACAGCAGATAATGGTGTGAAAACATCAGTTCAGCTTGGAAGTTGCAAAAGCTAATTCCATGCCTGTGTATGAGAAGACAAATGGGTCCTTGCCTGGAAGCGCTTGAGCCCTTAATTCAATTCAGAGCTGTGCCATGCACTTACGGAAGGATGCTGAAGAAGCAAGGGGTAGAAGTACGAGCTGGTGGGGCCATGGGTCACTCTGTCTGAGCAGGGCTTACGGGACAGGCTTTCATGACTGACAGATGTCTGAAAGTCTGAGTAATGGCTTTATTCCTTGTTACGACAAAGCAAACTTGCAGGAGAGGGTAGTAGTATTACTGTGGATCTGAAGTCCCTCAAGAAAATGTCATCGGAAATGTCAAGGTGTGGTGTTGGCACAGTGGCGTGTTGAATTAAGCTTTGGTTGCGTTTATGCATCGTGTGCGTGCAGCCAGCTGCATTAAAACCAGAGCTGAAAGGAGGTGGCTGTACGTACATGCCATGGTAATCTCAAGTGCTACCCAACCTGAGCACTGAGCAGAAAAAGGCTGTCGTTCTGATAGGCTGCTGTGTTCTTACACGAGGCAGCTTTCTGGGGACTGTGACCTGGCCATAACTTACCAGCTTTTGCAGGGGCAGGGAGAGAACAAAAGTGTTGTGGTAATTCAAGCGCTCCCTTGCCAAGTGCTGGCTCAGTTTGTTTCTTAAAGTGCTTGGAAAAATCCTGAGACAGGCAAACGTACCTCTCAAAAGCAATTGCCAGGTTGAGGCTGTGTACTGCTGTTAGTCAGCTTCTGGAGTAGCTCCTCAGGAGTGGCTGAGCTCTAGGTGCAGGTCTCTCCTTTTCAGCAGGCAGCTGGGGAAGAGGCACAGCAGAAGACTCACAGTCAGCGTCTCGTTGACATGCTGCGTGTGGGATCTCTGGCCGCCGCCCCTGCCGAGGTGCTGCTGTTGCTGCCAGAGGCCGACTCCAGCTCAGTCTGAACTTGCGTTAGGAAATAGGAACTTGAGCTTTTGGAGAGCTTGGGGCTTGCTCAGCGGCCGGTCCATTTATTAGTCACCGTGCTACTGGGACAGCTCTTCTGGAAGGGGATTTGTGAAACCATGGGATTAGTCTGTTCTTAACTGAGAAGCCCAACATGTGTGTAGTCATATTAAAAACTCCCAGACCCCCTTGACCGAGGCTTGGTGACTGGCTCAGTGGCTGGAGAGGGACAGTCTCATGTAAGGCACTGGTACACCGTGGGATGCATTAAGTCAGGGTTTATAAATCTGGTCCAGTTTTTGGTAAATATGTTCTGTTCTGTCTGCTTGGATGCTAAGAGATTCAGAACAGTTTAGTTCCCGCAGTTTGTGGCTGCCCTTCCCCATAAAAATTAATTCCAAGTGTTATATAAACATGGCCCTTATTCCAGTTGCAACATAATGTTGTGCTGGCTCTTGTGCTGTAGAGTTGGGGGGGCAGCCTCCTCATCGAGCAGGACAAAATGCTGTGGCCAAGCGGCTTACGGGAGCTTGCTCAGAGCTGTTGAGGGAGAGGCCACAATGAACAGTGTACAGCTTGTGTGGCTCTGATCTGAATGTGTGACGCAGCTCTGACCTCCCGGAAGCGCGCAGTGTGGCAAACTCAACTTCTTGTGTCACTAGGTCTCTAGCATCAAGTCTCCTGATAGCAAGGCGACTTCTTGCAGCCTCAAAAGTAAGAGCAGAGTTGCAGGTTGTGGTGAAACCAAAAGGAACTGATGGCTTTGTTGTAGCAGAGTTGGATCTGAGGAAACAAGCTGAAAGCTTTGGATGCTTTCCTGCTGAAGTAAGACGTGGTAGGATATGCGATAGCTGCTTCCTCTCCAAGGTCCTGTATAGCTGCAAAACATCACATGCCTTTTTGGGCAGGCTTAGTTTTCCTTAGAGCTCTGCACAATTACAGAGGATTGAAAGCAGGAGGTGTATGAACGTAGCTACTGCAGTCCCCTGTGCCTTCCCTTGCAGTCTCATCTTACAGGTGTGATGCTCTTACCAGGACCCTTTCTCTCATATTCATTGAGCAACTGCTGAATTTTGCTGTGTGCTTTCTCCAGCCTCTGCTAAAAGCAAACTAGTAAAGCCCTGATCTGACAGTGGCACTTAATTTCCACGCAGCCTCCAAAGCTCGTCATCCAAGAGCTTTCAGAATAAGGACTGAAACTCATTGAGATGTAGTTCCAGTAGGTTTCCCTTCTGTATCTCCTAGCTTTCAAAAGTCAGCAATTGCAAAACAGGTGGGTGAGAACTCTTTGCATGCAGGATGCTGCCTGTGAGCTGGGCTTTTTGCAGGGTTTGGAAGGTGGTTACCATCAGTAACAATCCTGTGCAGGCTGAACGGAGGTGAGGGGCATTCTGAGTTTTAACATGATCCAGTGTTTGACTTTGACAAGGGTCATGTTGAAAAGTCTCCAGTCTTGAGTTATCTGGACTGTGTTTTCCCACCTCGAAAGTGTGAGCATAAGTCGATGATGTTTTGGTAGAATAAAACACAGCTGTTCAGCTGCAGTGTGGCCTGGGAAGCAGAGATCTAGGTTAAGTTCCTGCTTTGCTTCAGCTGCAATGCGTGTTGTTGGGCAAGTAGCTCTTTCTGCTGCATCCAGGATTCCTTACTAAAAGTAAGAGTACCACCAAACTTTCCTGTAAACTGCTGAGAAACATGACAGCAACTGAGCGATATTTAAGTCTCTGGCCCTTCTCCCCCCACCCCGTAACCACCATCTGTTTCCTGTGAGACTTAGCAGTGGTAATGTCTTTGCAACTAAAAAGTGCTGGGTCAAAAACATCTTTGCTAGACCCTCTTGGAAATACCGCGAAGAGTTAAAGTCAGCTCAAAAGCAGTTTGACCCTTCCACCCCTTGGACTGAGGACAGTATCGCACTGGGCAGGACAGGCTCTGTGTGGAGCCCAGTGCAGAGGATGCTCTCCTGCTTGTGCCTGTAGCTGAGTGTAACATCCAAAGGTCAAACTCCTCAAGGTAGGCTGAGTCCTTGCTCTGACCTCGGTGCCGTGGATGCTCGTGCCATAGTGCTGAGGCCTCGTACGGTTCAGTGGAACGGAAAGGCAGCCTCAGTGCTGCTGCTTCAGAGAAGCCAGGGAGAAATGTCTTTTTTGTGTTTTCTCTGGACCATATGTTCACATCTGGTTTGACTAAACTCTTCCAGCTACTCCCCTTTCCCCGTAAAGGTCTTGAATCCCTAGGAGGGTGCTTGCCTAACTGGCCCTCTGAGGTGAAGCAGAAGGGAGGTGAACACTATGTACCAGTGCAACTAGTAGAGCTTTGAGGAGTAGGATTATGTGACGTTCCTCAGTTCTGGATTCACTTTTTCCATAGAGACACTTAAATGCTTTTGGCTCAAATAGGGCCTTTATCTTGACAGAGCTCAGCATGTTGTGGTTGCTTGCTGGCCAGGACTGCAGCTTGGTTGGGCACCTGACCTGCAGCAAGGGTAACAGGGGAAACAAAGGCTTCCTCTGCTTGAAACTGGAGGAGGGGAAGGCTTCTGAGCATGTTCTTCCATCCTGGGCAGGGGCTGCCTACCATACAAGACGGATTTAAATGGCCTTCCTCTCCACTAGCTCCTCTCTGCCTCTTAATGCCTGACTTCTCTTTCCCAGTGCGATTAGCTGCATTGACTTGATGATGTAATACCTAGCTGCTTTATAATTTCAAGGTCACTGTTTGTGTCTTTTTGGCTTTGAGAGCTTTTCAGCTGCTTCCACATCACTAGTATCTGAGGAAACTTGCTTGTGGGTGCAGATAGGTTCTTGGTTGCGATTGCTTCAGAGAAGCCTGCAACCAGAGCCCTTTTGGCTAGAGGAAGTGCTGAAGTTGGTTGGTTTTTTTTCTATATTCCTAGACAATCAGTAACCTTCCACCTTGATGAAGCACAGGTGTGTGCTCAGTTACACCAATAGCATCACAGTTTCCTCTTTAAGATGAGGCAAGGCTAGTATGGTGAAACACTGATCTGTTACTGCATCTGGATTGCCCATGATAAAACTGAGCACAAATATAAGCATATGACTTACCACCTATAGAAAACCCATGTGTTCTTTCAGAGAAGAGAATGCCTAGAGAAGTGCTGAGCAACAGCTCCCTTGGGTATGCTCAGAAAAACCCCAAACTCGACATGAACCCTGCAGAGTAGAATTATTCTTTCTTTTTCAGACTTGAAACTGCACCTCCAGAGCACAGACTATGGGAACTTCTTGGCCAATGAAGCCTCCCCGCTCACCGTCTCCGTCATAGATGACAAGCTGAAGGAGAAGATGGTGGTGGAGTTTCGTCACATGAGGAACCATGCATATGAGCCCCTAGCAAGTTTTCTGGACTTCATCACGTGAGTACCAGCTGTTCATAGAATCATAGAATGGTAGGGGTTGGAAGGGACCTCTAGAGATCATCTAGTCCAAGCCCCCTGCTAAAGCAGGTTAGCCTAGAGCAGGTTGCACAGGAGTGCGTCCAGGCGGGTTTTGAATATCTCCAGAGAAGGAGACTCCAC
>VZSC01014191.1:58995-74614 GCA_013398225.1 Steatornis caripensis | reverse complement strand
TCTCCTCGTTGGCTCCTCCACCACCTACGTTAAAAAGTTATCACCAATGCTCTGCAGGAACCTCCTGGACTGTACGTGCCTAGCTGTGTTGTTTTTCCGGCAAATATCAGGGTGGTTGAAGTGTTCATGAGCAGCGTTTGAAACACCAGTATTCTTCTAGACTTGAGGGCGCTCAGACCAGCTTTTCTCACTCAGCCCTGTAGCTGCTATGTTTTCTGCAGCTTCTTGAATGAAACAGTTTTGGTTGTATCTGGAGGTCTCAAACCAGCAGCACAGTATCACTACTGTTAAAGGCTTCTGCTCCCAGGGTGTGCATGCTTTATTGGCACAGCTACTTAGCTGCCTTCCATTGATCTGGTCTCTATTAGAACTGTCGCTTACCCTTGTCCCTCGTGTTAAATGTTCCTGGGGTTTTTTATAATATGATCCTGCTGCCAAACATACGCATGCTGTGCATCTGTGTGACAGCACTTGCCTGCTAGTTCTGACTCACTGGGATTGATCAGCCTTCATCACGGCTGCTGTGATCCTGCCGTCCCACCCAAGGGGCTGTAGGCCTTCCTCTGACCCTGTCACAAACTGGTTCCAGGAGTTGAGCTGGCCAAAAATTGAACAACTTTTCCCTTTTGGAGTTAATCTTTGACTGATTTGTTTTGCTCAGTGGGATCTGACAAACGCCAGCACTAGGGGAAGGCAGGGCCTAAAATGTGCAGCAGGGAAAGACAGGACTGCAGCAGCCTCAGCGTGTCTTTGTCAGTGTATGAAAAGACGCAGGGCATATGCTCTCCCACAGCAGGTTCAGCTGATGTGAAAAGGTTGAAATAGCACTGCATTTTTGCAAGTATTTTCTAGCGGTTTTGCACAACTCTCTGCTTCTCTTGTTTTAATTGGTAATAAAATAAAATTGCTAGCCTCGGTAAAATACCGGTTGTGCTAGTTTGCATCTGAAACATGGAAGTAAAATTGCCTGTTTTCCTTTCCTTCATCTTTTCCTGTAAGCTGCAGTTTGGCTTGCAAACTGCAGATCCCCTGGCCTTCTCTACCCAATAAGGAGATTTCTTACGGACAAAAGTGAATTTCTGGTTCAATAGAACATGACTTGAACTTGCATTTCTGAGAATGAGGTTGTACTCTGTTCTCGAGTTAGATAGCTGAAACATCATGATTCCTTTGTTTGAGGCACTGAGCTTGGGCTTATCTCTGGCAGGTGGTGTTTAGTCTTGCATTTTTGGCAGGGTGTGTGTGTGTGTGTGTTACTTTGCGTACCACCTAGAGATTTTTGAGTTGTGCAGGCTGACATAGAAAGGCCTTTGTGGTCGATTCTAAAGGTTTTTAAACTTTGGTCTATCTGTGGTATCTCCTGCATGTGCAAATATTGATTAAAGACCTGTCTCTGCTGTATTCCTTCCTGTTCTGTCCTTTCTATGTCTGGACGGTAACACTATCTCATTTTTCTAACCCAGTGGCTCATACCTGTTATTTTCTGGGTCTCTGTGCTAAAGCTGCCTGTCTCTTAAGCCTTTCCTGTTTTCTAAGAAATAGGTTTTTTTCTTATATGCCTGTCCCTAACACTCATGGAGTTTTCATATTTGGCTCCAAATATGGAGCAAGACATGGGAAGTCATCAGCAAGACATTACTAAGCCCCCATTTTGCAGCAGTGTTTACAATGGGTGAAGCAGTTTCTAGCTCATCATCTTAGTTGTATGGAGCAATTTCTTCTATTCTGTCAAGCTTAAGTTAACTTTCGAAACACCTCTTTGCCCATCTTTATTTGCTCTAAAGACGTCAGTACTGTTTGAGCCTGGCAGTATTAGGTAGCTTGTCTTGTACCGATGCTTTTCCTTTGCTGCCCTACAGGTTTATGGAAGTGTCTGGTCTCTCTGGAAGTATCATGTATCACTAATGGTCTCTTCTTTTAGCTTCTGCCATCCTGTTTTAAAGGCAATAGTCTGGGCAGGACACACGAGTGTCCTGCACACTTTAAAACTTTGCTGTTCCCAGACAGTCTCACTTTGAAAACCGGTGTGTGGAGAAGATGAACCGAAAGGTCTCAGACCGTGCCTGCCCAGATTACACACTGCAGGACTTTGTAGGAGGGCTGTGAATAGCTGTGGAAATCCAGTTTCCTGTGACACCAGTCCTGTTGGCCTTCCTACAGTGTCTATATCCAGCTCAAGTTGCACAGAAGACCTTAAACATCCCATGTAATCTGATAAACTGGTTCTTGCCAGCTGTTGAAATGACTTAATTTTAAAACTGGTGTTTTGCCCTCAACTTGATTTAAATTTGATCTTGTTCTGTCTGTCTGATTTTGATGAGTTCTCTGTAGCAAAACACAATTCTGTGCAGATACCTGTCTCTCTTGCTTACTGTGTAATCTCTCGTCTTGAATATATTGGTCCTCTTCGGCACAGGGTGTTTCTTCCTTGAGTTGTATTCACTCTCATCTCTTCCTTTTTACCAACAAGATTTGCTTTAAGACCACTGTCTGCAGTGCTGCCTAGAGGAAGGCAGGAATTAAGCAGGAGAAAAGCTATTTTCCTACATGAAGCCTCTCCCCTGTCTTGTGGAGCCTTTTGTGCGAGGAGTCCAAGGGTTTGGTTGAGTTTCGTTGTGGTTCCGCTGCACCACTGATGGAGGCGTCTCCTCTGGGTCACACCAATGGGTTACTGATGAAATAGAGAAGGTGTTATCAGCTTCAACTGGTCCAAGGTGGGAGTTGCTGTCAGTGCATTAGAAGCTTTAATAACTTCGAACAGCACTACAGACAAGTTAAAACAGAAGAACAAAGACAGTGAAACACAAGGAGGTTGGAGAGGGTGCTGGCTTTGCCCAGTGGGTCTCAATATCTTCTGTTGATAATACTAATATATTTAGTTACAGGGCTAGTAGAAGAGAGGGTAGACTAGATATGGCTTCTTGAGCTGCCTGTCAGGCTGTGTTTTGTTCCTTGACACTGTCCTGTGGGTTGTAGCAGGTCTTGGTTTGGGGCAGAGGGGGCAGAAGCTTCAGAGATTCTTGTTCTGCTGACAGCATGAAGCTTCTCATGCATGTCCCAAGCAGCTGGAGTAGAGAACAGCTCTGTTGGGAGGCTGGCAGTGCATAATCGTGCTAGTAGCCTTCATCTAACCCAGGCTTGTGTGTGGGCAGCGTCGCAGAGATGTTAGGCCAAAGGATGTCAGCAGTGCTGGGGATGTTGTGCCCGTGCACACACAGGTACTGGGTCACCCCGTCTACCCTGAGTGACACTGGGACAAGCCTGTGCCATTTGATCTTCTCTCATGCTGAGAGGCGTCATGAGGCGCTTAATCTTTGCCTTTGGAACATGACGATTTCCCACCCCTTTCTTTTAGGGTAGTTAATGAAGCTTGAACGGGAAAGAGTAAAGACTGCTCCTGGTAAACAGTTCTGGGCAAGCGAGGTACCAGGTGGTCAGAAGAAGAAATTGTACTCAACAGAATGCATGTCCATGTGCTGAACTTTACAGGCTGAATTGAAATAGAAAATGGTAGGAAGATATGGAAAGTTTTAGCGGGGCTGGCTTCTGCAGGAAGAAAGCTTGAGTTAATCGGGACTCTCTTGAGAGAGCAGCATTGGGTTGTAAATGGATTTTTAAAATCGAGTGGGGTTGTAGGAGGTATGTCTGGCTTAAAATGGAAGGAAATGTTTTGTAGCATGTCTAGTTCAGCTCTGAAACTCACTGCTGCTGGATGCCTTAGTACGTGCTTACATTTTTGGCCTTCCTAGGAATACTGGGTAATCTCATGCAAGGCAGGCCTGTCAAGGCCCATTAAACACATGGGTACCATCTCACTGTGGCTGGGCTGTGGAAGGCTGGTGCCAGGAGGTGGATCAAACCTTCAAAAACCACTAGGGCTTTGTCCTTCATAAATGTCCTGCTGGACCTCTGGGGTTGTTTTGGGCTGATCAACAAGTGGTGGTTGTGCTTGTTTTTCAGAGGGTGTGCAGACCTTGACCCAGGGCACTTTGCTGAGAAGATCTGGGGAACTGTCTGGTCTTGGAGCAGCTGTAGGCCTTGTCCCCTCTGATTGCATCAGAGCCAACATGCCGAAGGGCATTGCTGTTGGTCCCTGCGTGGGATGACTCCATCTCATTTCTCTTGCCATTTCTAAGCAGCCCATGAACGAGGTGAGGATGCAGGAAGGAGAAGCGGCTTTGGGGGTGGTGTGGGAGCTCTGGAGCTAGGTGAGGATGTGTGTTGTGGTGTGTGCTCTCCTTGCCCAGCTCCCAGGAGCCGAGGCAGCGCTGCCCGTGCCTTGCCGGAAGGTGGCACTCCGGCCCCGTGGCTGCCCGTCCCCAGGTGCCACCGCGCCATAGGTGAGGGTGGGTGCCTGTGGAGCGGGCCGGGGGAGCAGTTAACTTGTCTCCTGAGCTTAGAGGAAAGGACAGTGTTTAAAAACAAAACTGACCTGAGAACACAGCTAGGCAGCAACCCCAAAGCAAGATCTTAATTTCTCAAGTCAGTTGCTGCCACTGGGTTTTGTCCTGTTGTGCTCCTGTCCTGGCACTATGCTGACCCTTTCCTGGCTCTGGTTCTCTCTAGGAACTCTTCTGTGGCAAGTGTTGCATTGTTAGTACCAAAATGTTGAGGAAGTTGGCTGATTTCCCTCTTGGTTTTTTCAAGTGGTGGCTGTAGTTGGCAACCTCTGCCACTGCGTATCACGGCAAGGAAAAGTTCAACTTGTTGAGCCTGCCACAGTCTCTTTAGAACACCTGCTAGCTCTGCGTCATGCTAGATAGCTCCTTGCTGGAAGACTGCTGGTGCTTCCCTGTGTTTTTCAGCCGACCACGGTGAGCTCTGACTTGATAGGCACAAGGTTGGCTCATAACATCTCTGCTCCAAAACAAACAATTGACTGTTTGGTTGAGGGCATGCAGCGGTGTTCGGTAGGGCAGCAACAAACAGGTATTAAGTGTACTTGAAACAGCAAAACCCACTTCCTGAATTCAACAAGTGCATATTGACTTGTGGGATGGAAGTGGGTTTTAGTTTCTTCTCAGTGATGTGCTGCCCTGCCTTGCTGTAAAGGCTTTGTTCTTTGTGTTAGCCTGACACGGTGCCATGTCCTGTATCTCCTTTCTTCAAGTGTTCCTGTATACGGTTTAGATAGGATTCTTTGTTGTGGTGTCGCTCCTGACTTCAGCCTGCTGTAGCCTGATCTGATTGTCAGCTTTAGTTATTTTTCCAGGGGGAAAAATACTAATACTTTGCCCTTGCTTCCGTACAATCTCTTCCCTGCTCTGGAAAGTCTGGTTTCACAGCAGCCTCACGTGAGGGCTCTGGCAGCTGTTGGGCCCCTTGAGCCCTTGCAGGAAGCTGATGGGCAGAGAAAGGTTTGATCTTGTGCTGAGGTCCGGGAGCTGCTGGTAATTGTGCAGAAACTGAGTCCGCTGTAAGAGCGAGGTCTGGGGGCGAGCTGGGTCTGAACACATTTTCCAAATCTGTGATCAAGCCTGTCATCAAAGGACGGACTAGGTTGTCTTTTGTCTTTATCTTACCAGTCTGCTAGGGCTGGGAACCGGGTTCTTTGTTGCCCTGAGGATGCAGCTGGGAACTTGGCTCTCAGTATGTTTTTGTGGTCACAAGACGTGTTTTTGATGAGGCTGCATGTACCTTTTCCCCTTGCGCATGCCCTTTCTTAGCTGACACTTCCCTCTGTTACCTTCTCCCTGACCCAGTCCTGCTCTGCCTCTCCCCTGCACTGGATAGATCTAGTTTCTGCTGCACGACTTTAAGTTCAAACTTAATCTTGCAGCAGTGGTTTCTCTGGAGCCAAATTGTTTCAATTGCTACTTGAGCTGAAGAGCAATAATCCTCTTCTGGAGTAGGAAGTTGCCGGTCTTTATACTAAGTATACTGGAGTGCGCATCCTGGCACAACTGCGGACATTACAAAATAAGACTACATGCTTTTGAAGTCTTTTCTTGTGGAAGAAAAAACTCCAAATGCTATACGTTACAGACACTTGCAGTTTATTTGGGCAAATGCAACATTCAGAAGGATCTTTCCTAATGCTGCTGTGGTTAAAGCTGTGCTATGCTATTTTCAATTAGTTGTCGACTCGTTGGTGGCGGTGGGATCGGAAAGCAAAAATTACTGTAGCGGCTGGGGATCCTGCAATAAAAGGTTTATGGGCCTTTTCTGGCAGAGACGGTTTTGGCAGAGAAGCACAGATTTCTGACAAAGAGCTTCCCTGTTTGCAGGGAGTGCAAAGTTGAACTGATAAGCCAAGTTCTTGGAGGGATTATGCAATCTTCAAAATAAGAGGGCATGTAGCAAATGGTCTGAAAATGATCACAGACTTGCATCGTCTGGATGGTAACATCAGAACTGCATCTGTTCTCCTGCGTACCCAAAGGATACAGATACCGGTTTCCCAGAACCAGTGTCTATGAAAATGGACTGGGTCACATGCCGAAGTGGTCACCGTGGAAGTTGTCTTTCCAATGATGTGACTGTGGGTGTCCTCATTGGAAAGGAACTCTTTGAAAGGTGGATTTTGCTGTGTGTTATGTTGAGGTGATGCTTTTTTTTTTTTTTACCCAAATCTCTAGTGCCTGGAGAACACTTCACTTGGCCAGTGGATTTGAACACCATGACCCTCTTCCCACTGACTAGAGCTGCCGTTCCAGTCTTGGAAGGTGTTAGCATGGTGCCTAGCAAACCATGCTAATGATTGGGAGAGCTAGCAAAATGTTATTGATGGCAATAAAGATGCAGCAAAATGCTGCTGATGAGCTCCAGATGTAGACCTGTGTTTCACTAAGATAGAGAAATCTTTGATGAAACTCTGCAGCCCTGAGAAGGGGCTCTAGCATGCAAGCTGCAGGTTATGAGGTGAGAACATATTGCCCCTGGATAACACCCCTGTCCAAGCTGATGCTGTTTGATCCAGAGGCAGTGTGTGGACTTAACTATCTTCTTGGGCTTTGTTTAAGGCTGAATCCCTCTGATGATTTTGCAGCTCACAGGAACAGTCCTTCCACTTGCTTCATGTTCCTTCTCACAGTCTTTGCCTCTACAGGCTGAACAGTACGTCTGTTAGAGTCATAAAACAGTATGTTAGGAGGTTATCCATGTTCCTCTAATCAATTTGTGTGGTTGCAGCTTTTCCAGAGGACAATGTCTGTGCAGTGCCTTCAGCTGGATAACTGTTCGCTGAGCACTTCTGTCCCCATGTAACATGCTTCACTCCTTGACTGAAACTGTTCTCAAGGTTTTCTGGTGCTGGTCCTTAGCAGCCTTCATTTTCCTTTTATCTTTCCATCGATGTGCCTCACCCACTGCTCTAGGTTGGCAGTTTCAGCGTAGAGAAGGCCTGGAGGCCAAGGGCACTGCTTCTGAAGTCTTCTTGAGGGCATCTTGGGCCCTTGTCTGCTTTTCCAGATCCATTCTGTGTTCTAGTTTGAAGTCTAGCAAATACTTACATAGAGCTTTGCGTAGATACTGCAAAGTACTGCAATATTTAGAGGCCAACCAAAATCTTGTGTCTACCCTACATGATTTACTGCATGTCAAGTGAGATGATGATTTTTCTTGTCTTCTGCTAGCAGCAGGTCTGTATGCGTAGTAATGTTCTGCATGTTACCTAAGCCCAGACTGCATGTTTCCTGAGAATTGGGTAAGGGTGTTTAGGCTATTAAACTCACCCAGCTTTCTTAGGTACTTTAGACAGTTTTGGGGGCAATGTGAGCTTGCACAGTGCAGCCTTTAATCTTTTATATCCTTGGAATGTGGGGGGTTTTTTTAGTGCTTTACATGTAAGGAAGGTAAAAACCTGATATATACAAGTTTGGCTTTTGCAGCTGGTTTGTGTGAAAGCAGCACAATTAGATGTTTCTGGTCAATATTTCAAATGTAATTAGTGCTGAAGTCCGCTCAGTGCAGCGCAGAGTGCCAGGACTCGGCAGCCTTGCATACCAGCCTAGTGTTTCTCAAGCTCTGAGGTTGATCTTTGATGTATCGAATTGAAGCACTCAGAGGCTCTTGCATGAGGCTGCAAGGTGTTCAAAACGTTCCCTAGTGTTTCAAGGGGTTTATATGCATCTAGAACACATCGTCATATTCATAAATCTGCAAAATCAAAAGTACTTCATCTAGCTTTTTCTCTCATTAGCCTTTAACACAGATAATGCTGTGTAACTGCTTAAAAGTTACCGGATGATACCACTGGAAAACTGAGGTCAGTATCCCATGAGGCCTAGACTCTCTAGAAGATGGCAAAAATCATGTGGAGACGCAGCTAAATATAGATAAATGCTGAGAACATTCCTGGATATTTGGATTTGAAAGGCTGCCACAGCCTCTGTAGTACAGCATAGAGCTCTAACTTCACAGTGAAATGGTCTTGTTGATCCAAGTTTAGCGGGGCACCCACTGACTGGCTTAGTGCCCTTGCTTTGTGGTGGCAACCATGAAATTCCCGGCTTTCTCTTTGGCAGGTTCATGAACCTACCACTTAGGTGTGTTTTTTATCGGTGTGACTCTAGGAAAGATAGTGAGAAAAGACAGGAAGAGATCAGTGTGCTTTGAGTGGAGACCCGTGCTGCATCTACTCTTGCTGTTCCCTGGACTGCCTGAGCTGCAGCTGCACATGAAGGGTAAAACTGCTCCTGGCCAGAAGCTGCTGGTCTGACTTTTTCTAGTCTGAGCTGAAAAACTGATCTAGGGATTTGACTTGGTTCATGCACTGCCTGTTACTTGAACAAGCCTCAGTGAGGCACTGAGGTCTTCCTCATGTGCAACATCCCTCTCCTTTCCAGTGCAGGGCCGCTGTACAGTTGTTTACTAATGATCTTAAAATGGCACTCGAGATACAAGCATCTCAGCTGTTGGCACTATTCTTAGTGTCAGCTACTGCTCTTTTGTGCTTTGAAGTCTGTGTGTTGCTTTCCCCTATGACATTCAGAGCTTGAGAGGTGTGACAGGTGGCTGCGCACCAGCACCTTCGCTCAGGTCTTGAATCCAGTGGGATAAAGAGATGGGTCTGTGTACTTATGCACAAACCCAAGCAGGCAGTGGTACAAAGAACCCAAAACTTTTTCTGTACCTTACTTGCCCCTTAGCCCCTGAATACATGAACTGGATGAGCTGCAAGAGGGAAGTGCTAGATGCTAAAGTGACTACAGTCAAAACAGCATCATCATTTAAAGCTGTCTCTAGAATTCATGCTGAGTTCAGAGTGCTACTCTGATCCCACTGGAGATTTCCCTTTTTCATCCCAAAATAAACACATTTCTTCAATAATCTGAGTAACTGCCCAACACAATCACGTAGTGACTTCCGCCTTGCTAGCATTAGTCTGCATTAAAGTCTAATGCTGGTTTTGGAAAGCATTAAAGTTGCCTGAGCGATGCAATACCTTGACCCATCCTAGCAAAACCCCTGAGCCACAGCCTAGTTCTTCCCTTCTATGCACTTCTGTATCAGCCTGCTGCCCTCTGTGTTCACTCTTGATACGGAGGGCTGTCCTCATGACCCCTTGCAGAGCAGCTGTTAAGCTACAGTTTGGCAAGGCTTTCAGAGGATCCCTGAGAAACTCAGGTCATGCAGTATTCTGTCATTAGTCATGCTTTGTGGCCACTTGCAGCATTGTTTACGGTTTCTTTAGTATCCTGGAGCAGAAGGCAATAAAAACCCAACCTATCTGTCGTAGGACAATGATTATGATTAGATTAGATTAGTAAGTGGGGGGGGAGAAGCCCTAACTGTCTTGGGGATGCTGCCTCACAGGGCTGTGCCCAGGTGCCTTCGGGCCAAGTTGTAAATGCCCTGTGTGATGAGCTTTCATGCATTTTATGTGCTCCCCTGCTAAAAAGCCTTTCCCGATATTCAGCAGACCATTGCAATCTTTCTTGCATGTCTTGTTTATCAGTGGCTGTATTTAAGTAACTCCCAAAGGAGGAAAACATACATTGTCAAGGTACCTGTATATGGCTTTTGCACGTGTGCTTTCCTCCTTGTTTCTCTTTGATAGCTGGCTGTGGACAACTGTCTTGGAAGTTAGCTTCTGGGGCCTGGCTTTCCTTTGTTTTCTCTAAGAGGTCTCTGCTGTGCCTGTCTGAGACAGTACCTCCCAAAACCAGCAGTGAGAATGATCCCTCTGACCTGTAGCTGCTGGGAGGAATATTTTTCCACACACACAAACACCCTTTTTGGCTTCTCTACGCATATCCTAGCCTAGCTTTATTCTTGTTATGTAGCGTTGCCCAGCGCATGTTGTGCTGAACTGGGTGTCGCTAGAGGAGCGAAGATACTGGCTCTGGTGGTCTCGGACTTCAGGAAGCTGTAAGCCTACATCTCTCTCCTGCTGTGGATGATATTTCTGTGCTTGCTGACTCTTTCCTGTCCTTTAATAAGAAATTCTTCTCTTCTGTGAGACATTACTGAGGCTTCTCAGTATCAACTAAAATCGTATTTCTGTGAATGTGAATTTCTGGAATACACCACACCTCAATTCAGTGGGTGACAGGAAGAGTGAGGAAGGGCGTAACTGTGCATGTGAAACCCTGGCTGAACGTACACCCTCTTTGTGTCCATCTCCCTGTGCGGGCAGGTGACAGCTGAAAGCAGGAGTGTAAAACACATTCTTGCCCAAAAGAGTTTTGCAGCAGTTTTTGTGCAGGCAAGGTTGAGGGGTTGAGATCAGGTGTGGTTTTACCACTTACTTAAAGCCCTGCCACCCCGTGTCACTGGCTGTAGCTTATGTAGAACCTTCATGTAGTGCTTTGTCCTCTGAACTCCTACTGAGTGTTCCCAGTGAGCTAGTGCAGAGGCTTGTCCTTGCCGAGGAGCTTGTCAGTCCTTCTATCTGCCTGTAGTCTCCCACCACACCATCCTGTGTCCTAATCTCTTTTTCCATGCCAAGCGGACTGTGGGAAGACTTCATGGTGTTGCAAGTGACCGATTACTCCTTTTTTCTGATGTGTTCCGTAGCCTGGTCCTCTTATTAGCGGCACTGAGAGCTAGTGAAGGTTAAAATGCTCTTGGAGGGGCCAGAGTATGCATTAAGCATGAAAGCTGAAACATTTGAAACTAGTAAGAACCCAATAGGAGATGGAGAAGATAATGACAAAAGCCATTCTATTAAACGAGTAGTTGGAGGTTCTAGGAAAACTGCTGCCACCGTAATAAATCCTTTGGGCCTGGGAGGAAACACCAGCATAGCCAGGACCTCTGCTTTGGTCTGCTAATGGAGGCGGGTGTGTTCTTGGTGGGACCTGGCACAGGAAAGCAAATGTTGCCCCTTCCACACATGAGAAGAGGCTTTTCCAGCCACCCTGGCACTAGAAGACTTGCCTGGTAGTCACGACTGACTAAGCAGTAACTGTTTTTACTGGGATGAAGCAGGGACTGAATGTGAATAAGCATGATCTGGGCTTGCTGGAAGGAAACGGGAACTACCAGGAAGGATTCAGTAATGGTGCTGGTGTCTGCCTGGCCTCAGCAGGCACGAGAAGACCTTTGTCCTTCTGCAACTCTTGTCATACAGGTTTGAAATGCTGTCTTAGTGGAAATTTGAATGAGAAATTTCCCCTCTGTCTTGCGCATGGTAACTCCTCTTCCTGCAGGGATGAATCCTTCTCTGACAGCAAGATTTAAGTAGTGTTGTTAGGCTAAGTACCCTTTCAAGAAGTTGCTGCTGGTCCTCCTTAGAGGCCTTGGCATTTGGTCTACAGACTGTGTGTTTTCCCAGCCTTCCCTGAAGGATGAGGAAACAAGCAAGTTAAGGGGTATAAATGAAATGAGGAAAGCTATGCTTTGCACCCTGGCAGTGGAAGCTGGCTGGGTTGTCTGAAAGTGGGAGCTTCTCCTGTACGAAGAGGGTCGGACTTGGTCTGCTCTCCCCAAACCTGGCTGTGGCTTTCGTGCTGAGCTTGGAGGGCATGGGTGAGCTTGGAGTGACTCCGGTAAGCCAGGAGCTAAGCGGAGCTAAGCTGCTTTGAAGGCCTGTGACCAGAAAGGGCTCCAGGCATTTTCCCTCAGTTCCTCCTGTATGGTTGGCTTGCAAGTTGCAGATAATCTTGGAGAGAGCAAGATCATGTTAAGCTGTGAATAGGAAAGAGGTTGCTAGCGTAGTGTGCAATGACTGTTTTTCCTTGCCTGTTCCTTCCCTGTAGGCTGAGTTGAAGAAACAGATTTGGTCTGTTCCTATGTTGTTGCCTTGCTTTGGTGAGAGTAATCCTGTGTATAGTCTTTCCTGGAAGCTGCTGTATTGCACTAAGCAAACTGGCATGTTTGAGGGCAGATGGCGGAACTGGGAAATGATCTGCTGTATCCTTGGTCTGGCACACCTCGTAGAGATCTATCTGTGTGAGGGTGCAGATGCTCGTATTTACCAGAACCAGCTTGCTTGCTGCAAGGGACTTGCCCTCAGTTCTCATTAAACAGGCCCTTCTTGCTGTCGTGGAGATTGCAGTCATCTCCATGGTGAGAGTTGCACAAACAGAAGGGGGGATAACGATAGTGCGAATCAAAGAGCAAAAGGAGGTTTCCTAGTACATGAAGCTTGTGCTGATTGTTGTGGTTCTAGATTGAATGTCCCTGGAAAGGTAGGTTGCAAACACAGAATGGCTCTCTGCAAAAATAGTGGGGCCAGGAGGTGTGTTACCCAACCCTGTGGTGTGGAGAGGAAATGGCAGCACCTGTGTGAGGAACTAAGGTGTGGATTTGTTCATGGACATGCCCTTTGAACATGTTTGAGAGGCAGAAAGCCCATCTAATAAAAGCTACTGAAATGTGCCTTTAACTGGCTCTGCTTAACCTGCCTTTTGTGGTTCAAAGGGAAACAGGGCTGCACTATGTCCTTCTTGTTAGCTCGGAAATGTAAAGACCAGCAATATCCTAATGCCTGTCTGACGAATGTGTGCAGAGCCTTGCCGTCCCTGCCCATGCCACAGTCCCGGTGTGCTGGCCTTGAGTTCCCTTTCTTCCTTACTCAAGTACACGTGGGAAGCCTGAACCTCGACAGAACCCCGACTCCAGATGTGCACAGCTCCTTCTGCCGTTCTAGTTCAGACCTGATCTCGTTTGTTTTGGAGCAGCTCCTACCAAGGAGCTTCTTCAGGTCTCTTCCATCATCTAACTTCTCAGAGTTAGAGCTCTAGCAGCGAGAGCAAGGAAGCGTAAAATCCCAAATACGCTGCTCTTTCAGCATCTGTACCCCTTCTCTGGGCTGCTGAGGGACTTTTGCAAAGGCCTCTTATGCTGACTGAAAAAACCCAACTCATCTCACTTGATGTTTTTTGCTTTCTCAGCTTGGTTGGCTTATGGCACAGCTGGTGGTGAAGGTGCCTAGACCACCTGTTCTTGCTAGGGACACTTTTCCTCTCGAGTCCTTGTATTTACATGATGCCTTGATCTCTTGCTTGGACCATCCACTTGGGGGAAGGCCACCAGCCTTTCTCGTATTCCCACTGTTCAGGCCAGCTGTGTCTCCCTTCTCTGCCTGGACTGGGAGAACTGGGACGTGACCTTTCCTCTTTGCTCGGCACTGGTGGAAGCCTCACCTGGAGCGCAGTGCCCAGTTCTGGGCTCCTCGGTGCAAGAGAAACATGGACATACTGGAGAGGAGGACCACGAAGCACTTACGTTGGTGGAACTTGTGCAGAGTGCTGTGGTTCTGGATCGAATATCCTCTTACTGCTGTGCCAAAGACTGAATCCACTAATCCTGTATAATGTAAGCAGAGAACTTTGTTAAAGACGTCATAATACAGGCTAATGCAAAAATGCATGTAGCTTTTGATGGCAGAGGCATGAAAAAGCTGTGTGTATTTTTGTGAGGGTGTGAATAAAGGTTGTGTCAGAGCTGCCAGCCCTCTTGGTTTTGGAAGGGAGTGGGGCTGCAGAAATGTGCCCCTTTCTCCGTAGTGTTGGCAAGATGGAGCAGCGCCGCTGGCAGTGAAGCTGAGCTCAAGTCAGGCTATCCGCAGATTCCCGTTTGCGGGTGTCCTACCGCTCACACTTTTGCATGTGCTCTCTACAGAGCATGGCAATGCAAGGAGAGCAGTGGGAATGCTGGAACGACAAATCTTCCCAGTTACCTTGTGGGAGGGTGTGGGGAAGCTGGAGCCGGGCTCCTCTTGGCAGTGTGTGGGGTTCAGATGAGAGACAGTAGACAAATGGCCACGAGGGAAAGTGAGTACTTTTCTTTGTGCGTGTGGTCAGACACTGGAGCAGAGCCCCAAGGAGGTTGTGAGATATACATCCTTGCAAATAATTCAGAGTTCAGCTGGACAAAGCCCTGAGCAGCTGGAGCTGGCAGTGCTTGGAGCAGGACAGAGGGCCAGAGACCTCCAGAAGTCACATCCAATCTATTGCTCCTCAATGATAGGCAGGAGTTGCCCAGATGGTGTGGTTCAGCTGTAGCATAAATCACAGCCTGGGACTATGTTTGACTCCCTTTTCCTGGGCTGGCATGATAAGGAGACATTAGGGAGGTGCCTTACTAGTTCTTTGTGGGAAGATCTTCCTGGAGATGTTCACAGGGACAGAAGTCGTGTGCCTGTCTGATGCTAGGTGCTGTTTTTTATATTATTTGTATTGTGACAGGCTTCCTCTTGCTTTTCTTCAGGTACAGCTACATGATCGACAACGTCATTCTGCTGATCACTGGGACCCTACACCAGCGTTCGATCTCTGAACTGGTGCCCAAGTGCCATCCTCTGGGAAGTTTTGAGCAGATGGAAGCTGTGAACATTGCTCAGACGCCTGCGGAGCTCTACAATGCGATTCTGGTGGACACTCCCCTGGGTGAGCGGAGCCTTTCAAAATAGGTCTCAGCTGTGTGGGGAACAGATGTTCCTTTCTCCCCCCAGCCTAGCTAGGTCCAACTAAGTCTTAAGTTGTGCTCCAGGAAGACAAAGTGGTGGGTAATCTACAGATGTGGCCGTACTGCCTGTGGTGGCTGGGCTCGAGTTCACGTTTATGCCTGTCCTGTGCCAGTTTTTCCTCTGGAGGGCCAGCTGTTTCTCAGTATACTTCAACAAATGTCCAAACCAGCAAACTGGTAGTGCAGGCTGCTGGGTAGTTTGGTTTGTGTGAGCCAGGCTTGAGCTCTCATGGTGGTGTGGGTGTAGTTGGATCTGATCTCCTAAATATGTCGATTTACGAGCTCTTCTGGGAAGCGTCACCTGAAATTAGGGAGGAAGGAGAAAGTTTGAGAGGTCTTAGACAATGCGATCTTTTTAAAAATTGTCATGGGACATGTGGTACACGTGCTTCCTTAGTGAAGGGCTGTCAGGTCCTCTGCTGAAATGAGTCATTTAATTTTCAGCACTTTCAGTTGGACCTAAAGTCGTGGAGAACAGGAGAGGTGCCTGAGGATTGGAGGAAAGCCAGTGTCACTCCAATCTTCAAAATGGGCAAGAAGGAGGACCCGGGAAACTACAGGCCAGTCAGTCTCACCTCCATCCCTGGAAAGGTGATGGAACGGCTCATTCTGGAAGTCATTTCTAAGCACATGGAGGAGGAGAAGACTATCCGGAGTAGTCAACATGGATTCACCAAGGGAAAATCCTGCTTGACCAATCTGATAGCCTTCTATGATGGCATGACTGGCTGGGTGGACGAGGGGAGAGCAGTGGATGTTGTCT
>VZSC01014191.1:36593-58387 GCA_013398225.1 Steatornis caripensis | reverse complement strand
GACTCTTGTCAGTGGTGCCCAGTGACAGCACAAGGGGCAGTGGGCACAAACTGGAGCACAGGAAGTTCCACCTGACATGAGGAGGAACTTCTTTACTGTGAGGGTAACAGAGCACTGGCACAGGCTGCCCAGGGAGGTTGTGGAGTCTCCTTCTCTGGAGATACTCAAAACCCGCCTGGACGCACTCCTGTGCAACCTGCTCTAGGCTAACCTGCTTTAGCAGGGGGGTTGGACTAGATGATCTCTAGAGGTCCCTTCCAACCCCTACCATTCTATGATTCTACGATTCCATGATTCTCTGACCTTTGGGCAATTTGTTGTAGGCAATTTTTGTAGATAATTACGGAGATCTGCATGTCCCTCGTCTTGTTCTGAGACTGATAAAATTAGCTCTAGATCAAGGAAAAAGCTCTTTACATACCAAAAAAACCCCAACCAGCAACAGGAACAAGAAGGGAGAAAAAAAAAAAGGAAATCTCCAAAAGCCTTTTTAAGCTCAATGTGTAGCAGGATCCTGCACTGAGGCATACTGTCTTGGGGCTACAAGCCTTGACCAGGAGGTGCGTGGCGCTACAACCAAGTGTCTTATGAACAGTCAGACAAGTATGTTCTTTAAAGATAAAAAGTGTAGGAAGCGGTTCTCAAGAAAATATGGAAATCTTTTTGCAGTAGTAGGAGAAGTAGTCACCGGAGACTTTCTTCTTTGTGGGCAAAAAAAGTAATGAGGTACGCCTGAGTCAGTGATTAATTATTCTTTTGGGGTTGCTAGAAAAAACAAAACACTTTAAATCATCATATTGTCTATGATTGAAGTAGTTGGTTTTGGAGCTGAAAGTGCTTTTGCAAATGCTTTGTGTAATAGTGGGGCAAGTGAAGTAGTTGTCATGGAAAAACGACTTGCCAGATAGAGCCCAGCAAAGGAGGGCTCAAGAGATCTGGGTTGCAAGGTGGGGCAACAACGTGGCAGAACTGAGGCTCTGCATGCAGCTGAGTTGAGCCCACTGTAAGGATGGTGTGTGGAAAGAAAATCTTCCTCATGAGTAAGTGGGGAGCTTCCCATTTTGGGAATAAGATAGAACCGAGTGTTTCAAAGATACTAGGTCTTGGAGACCTTAGAACTTCCAGCTGTGTATGGAGAGAAAATGCCGCGTTACACTGGCACAGTGGTTCTGGAGAACACGGCTGGCAGTTGAGGGTCTTTGCCTCTTGCTTTCATGCACTTGTACAAGAGTGAGCTTTGCCTGCTTCTGCCCTGGCTAGGCTGAGATCTTCAGACCTTTGCCCTGGCCGTGCCCTTGAGGCTGTGTACCATCTAGTGTGGCATTTCTTCAGCAGGAGAACATGGGGAAGAGCTGTGTTGCCTAAACAAGCAGGCATGCAGGCTCCAGTTGTTTAACTTGCACTCTTTCCAGTGACCACACACAAAGAAACAGCAGTTCTATCTCCTAAAAGTACTTGAGTAGCTACGTGGCTTAGTAGGAATGCCTAACCCCAAATGGCTCTCATAGGTTAGCAGGGCAAAATAAGACTTGCTGTTAGCCTAATTTGGGATATTGGAGGGCCAAGAACTGAAATAGCTGTATTCTCATTCCTCTGCTACTCTGAAGTAGCCACTGCTCAGCTATCTAGGCTAGCCAGTGGGTCCTGCAGTGAAAACCAGTCCTGGCATGCTCTATTTTCATTTTTGCCAGCCATAGGGAGTAGTGTTCCTCCAGCTACGTGGCATTGGTCTCTGATGCTGTTGCAAAGAAACCTCTGTGGGGGTTAACCCCTGTCGAGGACACTCTAGACCCACGATGTGGCTGTTGTCCGTGCTAGGAAGCTCATGCTATAAAAATAGTGCATGCCAGAGGTGTGAGCCTGCGTCATACCTGGTTTGTCACACAAAGCAGAGTACCAGTCAGTTTCTGGCATGAGCGCAGTGTCCTTTACCCACAGCTGGACTGCATAAGCTGAGAAAGATCATATTTCTCTTTGTAGCAAATTCAGCAAAATTGGTTGCTGAGTGAGAGTTACAAAAGTCCTGTCAATGGGTTTTGTTGTGCTTTTGCTAAGAAGTGAGCGGCGCAACAGCCCTATGTTACACTAGATGTGCGAGACTCGCCTTCATTTGCAGCTTGCAGTACCCTGTGTTAGGTCTGAAATCTGTGTTCTTTCGGTGGCAACAACTTCTGCAACTCCCTCCCAGAGATACTCTGGCAAAGTACATAAGGCCGAGCTTCCTACCAAAATACACTAGTTCATCCTGTCTCCTGTTGCTTACCTCCAGCTGGAGGAAAAAAAAAAGGCCTTGGAAGAAGTGGAAAATGGGACTGATAGACCTGAGCAGGAGACTCAGGAGCTCCTGACTGCAGCTGTGGAGTGTCATGGGCTACAGGAGCTGTGGCATCCTCATGCCTCCTTAATCAACTGAGATATTGGAGGATGAGGGAGAAGCTTCCTCAGGACTTGCTAGCTGCTGTTTTGCAGACACTTAAGCTTTGCTGCCATGCTGGTGCTGCTGTCAAAAGCTGTCTTGTCACCTCTGAGAGCCTGCATCTGGGAACAGTTTGGGGTTTGCTTGTTTTTAAATACAGGGTGCTCTGGCACTGATGGTGGGGGCTAGAGCTGAGAATTTCTGCTGAGAATAGGCTGATGTGAGAGTCCCAAAAATGACTGTGGCCTGGGGAGCCATGGTGGAGCCTGAGGTTTTGTGTCATGGCAATTTGGTGGCTGCTGAAGATAAGGGCCAGGCCTAGGAGGGACAAGCTCAACACAGGGTGTGCTTCTGCCTAGTATTGTTGAGGACTCTGGAAAGTGCTGGGCATGGGTCTCATTAGGGCAGTGCTAACTCTGTCTGTGGCTCTGTTTTAGCTGCTTTCTTCCAAGACTGCATATCTGAACAGGACCTGGATGAAATGAACATCGAAATAATTCGAAACACACTGTATAAGGTAAGCGAGTCTCTGGGAAGGGAAAGAGATGTTAACAGCTGAGTCTCAGGTCAGGAGCTCTGACTTAGGCTGGCTTTCTTCAACCAAAGGGGAAGAGGCTGTTTTCCTCTTAGAGTAGATTTAAAAGTAAATTTACTTTCTCTCTATTTTCTTCCCTAGAGTGGTGATAGAGTGAATGTGACGAAGAACTAGTTGCACCTGCCGCAAAGTAAAGGTGTAATGCTCTTGGAGGGGCCTGATGTCCAGTCTGCAGAGTCAAGGGTTGGGGGTTTTTTTGAGTTGTCAGGCTGTCGAGAGTCTGTGCAAGAGATTTTTTTTTAGAGATTCTGCCTTTTGAATAAATTTTCTCAGGCCCCAGTCAGTTAGGAGAAGGCTGCTCCTTAACCATGTGAGTTTAGATGTGTAGTTAGCTGCATTCAAAGCGCTGAAGTGGCTTGATCTTAAACTTGGCTGAAGGACTTGCATGGACTTGGCTCTCTGTCTTGCGCTCTTTGTCTGCTCAAGCCTTCAGTGGCTCTGGTTGGGGTTAGATGCTCTTGGTAGAGCAGTGTAAAAGGTGCAGCTGGGGTGGAGGAGTCCTGTGGGCCCAGGGGTGTGGAGGGGCTGAGGGTCTCCTTGTCCTGAGCCTGTGCAGGGAACTGTTGTCTCCTCTGCAGGCCCTGTCTGGTTTTAGCTGGCAGTATCAAAGCATGTGTTTATGTGCAGTATGTGGCTATCACTCCATCTTGCCTCTCTGGATTAAAGGTGGGATGCAGATTGTATCTGCCAGCCTTGTTTTGGCTGGTCACAGCCAGCCTGCAGTCAGTGTGACCTCTGCTTCCCAAGGAAGCTGTGGCCTGTTTGGAGAGGCAGAGAACAGATCAGGCATGAAGGGAAGAAGGCAAAGGGAGGGGAGAAGGAGCTGCGTGTCAGCAGTCATGCCCAGCTGCGTGTGGCCTCTGGCACGTACTGGTCTTTTGCTGTAACAGGGGGAGGTATGCCTGTACACATAAATACCTGCAGCCTTGCAGGGTGCAGACCTCTGCGTTGAGATGAGGCTGATGGGGAAAGGCAGGGAGCAGAGTGGGCGCAGGGCAAACCCCAAAGGTTGTGGGGGTGTGTGTCTCCTTGGGTCCCAGCTGCCACATCCTTTCCCATCTCCTTTTTGAGGCCTGATACTGCATTCTGCTCTTCCTACCCCCAGCTGAAGTGTAGGCACCTGGAATCCTTTGGTGCGTGTTGGGACTGGCTCTTGCTGAAGAGCAGCCCCTGGGGAATGTAGGGGCTTCATGAGTAACAAATCGTGGTGACACAAGGATGAAAGAGGTTAACTGCTGCTTACAGACTCTCACTTGAAGCCACCTCTGTCCCCAAGGACTGGAAAATGTATAATACAACGCAAATGGTCTTCACAGGCAAATGAGGGAAATAAAATCAGGTCTGAAGTGTGCGCAGAGCTGCCCTGAGGACCAGAGCATGTGGGTGCCTGGGATGGATGCCTGCGTCCGAGAGGATCTGGTGTGGGAAGGGGCAAGTGCTACCTCCCAGACCTACTGGAGGTTTTTTGAAGGAATCTGCAAGCATGTAGACAGAAGGTCTGAGCAGGATTCATAGGAGGAAAGCAGTTAAAAAGGTTTCTCGTTAGCAATGACAAGTGAGAAGGTCCTTGAATGGAAATATGGTTAAGATGGGGAGCAGAGGTTAAAAGTAAGTGGTCAGCTTATAGAATAGAGGGTGGTCAGCAGTGGAGTCCTGCAGCGGAGGCGTACTGGCATTGTTATCTCTAGTCCTTACTCCCATTTTTCCACATCTTTGATGCATATGTGGATGTGAAGCTGGCTGACTGTTGGGCCTTGCTGGCGACCTTCTTGTAGGAACCAGCTGAAGGAGCTTTGTGACTGGACAGTAAAACATACCAGGCACATCAATGTGAAGAAATATGGAGTGACGTATGGGAGAGGCAAGGAGGTGGTCCTAACTCTGCTTGTACACTGAAGGTCTCTTGTTCCTTTCTACTACTGAATGAAATTTTGGGTTGTGATTGACCTAAGCAAGTGTCTCTGCAAGGCAACCTGTTCCTAGCAGTAGAAAAGAACTGCATGAATATCCCTGTGCTGCTGCATATGTCTGTAGAGCATGTGTCCTGAACACAGTCTCATTCCTTTCCTCTCTCATCTTGGAATATGAGCAGCAGAACAGGAGAAGTTGTTAAGGGAAACGCACTTAAAGGTTTGGGTACAGTGACTTCTGTATGGGAAACTACAAAAACAGTTGGGATTCCTCAGCTGGAAGAGGAGTGAATCAGAGATGTGGCGGTAACCGCAGATAGTGTTGGAAAAGCCAATGTGGATGGAGAGGCCACAGGTCTCCCTTCAGGCTGGAGGTGACAGACAAATGAGGCTGGCAGGGGGAAGAGGGTACATGAGTGGGTTCATGGAGGTCGAAGTCCATTAAGGATTATTAAATGCAAAGAGACTACCATTTCTGGGGTGAGGGCTTCGGGACACTGGAGAGTTTCTGTAAATTGCCACCATCTGTGGAGGGCTCCGTAGGGGCGGTTGTTTGACGTTCTGTGTTTCCACGGTGTCTGTGGTACTGGATCCTCGTGCAGTGCTGGATATTTGAGTTCACCTATTTTTTTGCTTCTAAAGCCTTAAGTTTGTGCGTGAACTCTGAGGAGGGCAGAGGTGTGATGGCTGAACCTCTTACCCAGGTTCCCTCTCCTGTGTCAGCCTCAAGCAGAGGATGTTATCCATGTCCTTGTTCCTGTGGTAACTCTGCAAATGATGCTCTGGGCTCTCCTGCACTTGAGCAGTGGCAAGTGCTGCAGATGATGTTTCTTTGATGTGTGATGCTCACCCAGCAGTGTCTTCTTGCACTGTGTAGTAACAAATATTTACAGAACACAGTAATCCAGGTGCTTTCCTAGTGTGGAGGCTGAGGGTGTCCAACACATGTGTTCTCAGTCCATCTTCAGTCCTGGAGTTGTTGTGACAAAGCAGAGGTTTGTGATGTCTTGGCATCATTTTATTCTATCCCTTTTAAGTGATTGTGGTTGCAGCTCTCTGTTCAGGGAGGTATTTTATCACATGATGGCTTCTTCTGAGAAAGTTTTTGCTGAGCAGCACTTTTAGCCATGCACTGCCTTCATAGGCTCCCCTGGGAGATAAATCGTCTTCCAGCTGGATTACAGTACATCTCCACAAAGGATTACGTTTCCTGGAGGCGGCGTAGCTGTGCCTAGCCTTATATGTTTTCTGCAGTGCTCCAGTTGGGCTGGAGACGAAGTGACTGCAGTGTGCGAATAGAAATTGCAGAGAATGGCTAGTTTCCTTCACAGATGTCCTGTCTCATCTCTTGACTCCGCTTACACAGCAGTACTTTCTGAGCATAGGTCTCGCAGCTGTAGTTGTGTGGCTTGGCATGTTTGTGAAGGCCAGAGCAGGGTCAGGAAGCCATGTGAGACCTCAGTAAATGCTTTGGAGTTAGACAACTCAAAGGAGTGAAATAGTCTTTAACCTTGCTGCCTGGGAATCTCACCTGCAAGAAGCTCATGCAGTTGCTTGAACAAACCCAACCACAACCCTTCATGTCTCCAGCTCCTGGGGGAAGCACTGACCCTCGGGTGGTCTTGGCATCCAAGTTCACGTGGGGTTAGAGTGTCCGTGCTATGTCGTAAAGCATCTGGGAGCATCGCTGCTTGCTGTCTGTCCCCTCCTGAATGGCCTTGTGGGGCAGTAGGTGAAGCTGTGTAGAAGAGTGCTCATCTGCCCCCTCTCTTCCAGGCTTACCTGGAGTCCTTCTACAAGTTCTGCAAGGTGCTAGGAGGTACCACAGCAGATGCCATGTGCCCGATCCTGGAGGTAGGTCTGGAAACCCCCGTAGCTGGACAGTATTGCCATGATATTCATTGCTCTGTGCTCAGGCCCAGCTTCCATGCCAGCATTAAGGATGCTGAAGATACTCAGCATCCCTGTGCACGCTCTGCCTGCTCACTGGGAGACCTAGGAAAACACTGCCTGCACATTACTTCGGACAGATTTGGTTTCCCAGTTCTGATCTTGCCAGGTGTTGACACATGTGTGGCCTTCATGGCAATGTCTTCATCATCTCACATGGAAAACGAGCAGGAGAACAGACAGAGCTGTGCAGCGCATGGCCCGTCTCCATGCCAAGGCTAGCTGTGGGATGTGTAGGGCTCAGGGCCAGTAGATCAGAAAGACTCCTTGACCTGGGCAGGGTTCTGCTCAGCAGTTTGGCTTGTGCCTGGGGTGAGGATTTCCTCACTTGACTACCCCCCAGGCATCAGCTGCTGGGTGTACTGGGAGCCTATACATGTAGCCTGCCCTGACTGGGCACTGGATAGCTGTGTGTGTCCCAGGCAGCTTGCTCATGTTGCCCTCTGACGTGGCTCTGTTCAGAGCAGCGTCGGTATCTGCTGGCCTCCAGCAAAGATGCTGCATCCCAAGGTGAACCACTCTTCTCCCACAGTTTGAAGCTGACCGGAGGGCCTTCATTATCACCATTAACTCATTTGGTACTGAGCTGTCCAAGGAGGATCGAGCAAAACTGTTCCCACACTGCGGCAAGCTCTATCCTGAGGGCCTGGCTCAGCTGGCCAGAGCAGATGACTACGAACAAGTCAAAAATGTTGCTGACTACTACCCTGTGAGTGCTTTGGGGTGAGGGCTGGGGGCACCGGTGCAAGGATCTGCTCTGGATCAGGGCTGATTGGAGGGAGCTTGTGGATTGACAGCTTGCGTTGGGGGCCCCTATTTTCTGCTGCTGTTGGCCCTGTACTCTCCTTGGCCAAGGTGGAGTTGGCTTGCTGGAGCTCTAGCGCCAGGGATGCTGTTGGCTTGTTAGTCATGGCTGTCATTGCAGTGGTGATGGGGAGGCCAGGTGTGCCCTGTGCGCCCCGTCCCAGGGTGCAGGGCCTGCCCTCGCCACCAAACCCTTGAGGTGCCGGTGTGGCAGTAATGACATCTCTCTTTGGCTGGTTCGGGGTGGGAACCTGTCTTCAGCAACAAGTGGTGTGCTGCATCTCCAGCCGGGTGGGTCACTGAGCTCTGGTCCAGTTGCAGGGGAGATGCTGGCCTGGGAGGGCATGGTTGGATGTGTCTGGGTTCCTTAAGCTACTCTGGTGCATGGCTGGGGGCCTGTTTGGAGCCATAGAGCTCAGTGTCCTCTTCCTGGAGCAGCTGGGATGTGTGCCGTTGTTTGTGGGCACAGGAACCTGGCCCAAACACTCCAGGTCTGTACCTGGTGCATCCTCCCTGCAGACTCAAAGTGACGATACCGCTTTGAGAACTGTGCGTTTCAGAGAAGGGGTAGGATCTTTGGCTGGACAAGCTCACAGATGAAATAAAGGTTTTCTCTCCCTTTCTGGGGATTGCCTTCAGCCAGGGTGCGTGCAGCGCAGCCTCGGCAGCATCCCCTTGCCAATGCTTCAGTGTGCCCAGGGCAGACTCTCGGCTTCTGTGTCCTCTGCTGCACTGGCACAGTGGCTGGAGTGGCCGTCTGATGTACAGGGCCCCGGAATGCTGCTGAGCGTGGAGGGCTTTGGGGTTTGGCTGTATCCTCTCGTAATGTCTTCCTGCAGGAGTACAAGCTGCTGTTTGAAGGTGCTGGCAGCAACCCTGGAGACAAGACCCTTGAAGACAGGTTCTTCGAGCATGAGGTGAGTGAGCCCGGTGACATTTGCCTACCTGTGCCATTTGCAAAGCTCAGGGTAGCAGCAAGCTTGTCTGCTGCCCTGTCATCAGTGCTGTGGACGAACAGATTTTGGGGAGAGGGAAAGGATGCTAGCCCTCTGCTCCAGTGAGGAAACAGGGATCCGGCATGGTCCTCAGTCCATGTTCTTACCCAGACAGATTAGAGCAGATGGGAGGCAAGTTGGGGGCTGCTGGTAGATGTTTGGTCCATCGATACACCAGAGTGTAATTGTGTGGGGAAAGGAGGATTTTCACAGTACCTGAGGGTATAAACATTTCCCCTTCAAATGTCAGAGGCTGTCCTGAGCCATGTGCTGTAGGTTAGAGCTGCCACAAGGACCTAGAGAGGTATAGAGCAGGATGCCTGTGCTGAGCCCCACAGCCTGCTGGGAAAGTCATGGGACTTCCCAAGCTGCTCCATGCTTGTCTTGACCAGCTCCTGCCATCTGAGGCAGACAAGTGACATGTCCTCCTCTGGGCTTTCCCCAGGTGAAGCTGAACAAGCTGGCCTTCCTCAATCAGTTCCACTTTGGAGTTTTCTACGCCTTCGTGAAGCTGAAGGAGCAGGAGTGCCGCAACATTGTGTGGATCGCAGAGTGCATTGCGCAGCGGCACAGGACCAAGATTGACAACTACATTCCCATCTTCTAACCTTGCTCTGCTCCTGTCTGACCCTCCTGCCCCTGGAGTCCGGAGGGACCCCCGTTAACTCCTGAGCTATCCCTTGCCCAGACTCCAGGGATGTCCTGTCTGTGGAACTGGCTCAGATGAGGAAACTGTACAGTTGCTAGTTAAATTATTCACAAGCTGAAGTTTGCGTTGTGTGTGCTGTGAGGGGTCCAGAGGTACCAGTGGCACAGGCTTGGCCCTGTGTAGCAGGAGGGACACCTCCTGTCGTATATCTAATAGTCCCTGTGTTACTGTACTAATCTGCTGTATGCGCTTACGCTAGTAGAGCAAGCACCAGCTGGGGGGTTTCCTGTCTCCCCAGGGTTCCCGCTGCTGCAGAGGAACACATCAGGTCTGCTGTGTCAGTCTGTGCTCTGCATGCCTCCTAGTCAGTGCTCCTTGTGTGAGATTTAGCTTGAGTGTGATTTGTAGCGTAGCCCTTGCTGCTGTGCAATGCCTGCATCTACCTGTAGCTAACGCTGGCCTGGGAGAGACTGAGCAGCCCTGGCCAAGGCTGAGATGGAGCCCATGGGAATGCGGGAGCAGAGCCAGAGCATTTGTGGAGCATGCTCCTCCCTGCTCCCACACCATTTGCAGTAGTGCAGTCTGGCTGTGCCCTCAGAAGCAGCTCTTATCAGTCTCCCTCCTGCCCTGCAGCTTGAAAGGGCTCCGTAAGCTGGCTTGAGCTCCTTCCTCTCCTGAAGACCCACAGTTTGGAGCCAACTGTTACAACCAGGCAAGAGTCGGGGCTCCTTTTGGCTCTGTGGATGGTGCTGGACCCCTGCACCCCACCCAGGCAACCATCCAGGCCTGCGCAGCCTCCTCCCCTGCACAGGGCATCTGGGCTGGCACTGCCGTGGAGGTGCAGCTGGCCCTCGGACGAGCAGCCCTCAGCTCTGGCTCCGCTTGGTCACCCTGCTGTGTGCAGAGGGCAGCTGTTGGCAGAGATGTCCCAGGCCCTGTCTGTCTGTGGTTGAGATGGGGAGCCAAGCCTTGGGCATGGCGTGGCAGCCCTGCTCCTTGCTGCTCTGTGTCCTGGCTAGCTCCCACTTGTGCTCGAGGTCTGCGACATGCCCTGTAGTGGTGGGGCAAGGGCGAAGCCTCGCTGGTGGGGAATGCGTGCTTGGTGCTGTTGCTGGGAGGGATCAGTGGAGAGCAGCTCCCTCGCAGCTTGTGCTGTCGTCACCGCTGCAGTGTTTGTTACCCTGTGGTCCCCTCCTCTCTACACCAATAAATATCTGCCTCCTGCACTGTGCTCTCCCTCCTTACTTGGGTGCCTTCTCCCATGGCCCCAAGAGGAGCCTGCGTCAGACATGGGGCCTCTTACCTGGGGAATTGGGTATTTGTAGATGTCGGTGGAGCCTGGTGCATGCCTTGAAACACTTGTTTCTTACACAGGTGGGGGGTGTTGCACCACCCTGTGGGGCCCTGGGTAGTCACTGCAGCCTGAGCTGTGAGTGGTGCCTGGTCTGTGGTGCTGGTGGGTGCCCAGGACCTGTAGCCCTCACTGCTCCTGCAGCTCTAGGGGAGCAAGCCATGCCATTAGGGAGCTGTGTGGCACATCCTCTGCCAAGCTTGTCCCCCTACACCTGGGCTTCCTGTGTGGGGCTAGCTGTACGTGGCATGTTGCCCCTTCCATCCTTGCCCCAGCAGGACCATGGAGGCAGAGCAAAGCAGAAGGAAGCCTTGGGGGTAGGGAGGGGGAGGAATGGAGAGCGGGTGCAAGCTCTTCCTGGCAGGCTGACCCCTTTTCTGGGGCTGCCTGTGGCCCCTGCTGCGCCATGCAAGGCTCGTGCTTGGTGCGGTGCCAGCTGTGCCCCAGCTCAGCTCTGCCCGTGGGCAGGGCATCCCTGACCAAGCATTGCGGTGCTGCACTGTGCAAGGAGACTGCCAGAGCCCAGAGGCGTATTGACAACAGATTTATTTAAAAAGTGACAATCACGTAGTTCATCTCGTGAAGAGCTCTGCAGCCCGGCCTTGGCCCCTGTGCTCACCGGGAGCACATGGAGTGTGTAATGAACCGCAGGGAAGCAGCGGCTGGTGTGGCAGTGGCCACAGGAGCCCGGGCCTGACCCAGCCAAGAGGTGACTGAGACGAATGCTTGCAGCTCTGACAGCGGTGAGGAAGATGTTGGGTAGCTGACAAACACCTGAGGTACATCCCAGCCTGTGCTGCAGAGCCACAGAGTCAGGCAGGGACGGCCCCCTTGGAGGGTGCATGGTTAGAAAAAATACAAAAACAAAGTCTCTAGAAAACGTTGATTCTCGCACAATAGAAAATAGATCTGCAGCTGCCTGATTTTGGAAAGCAATTTGTTTTTTAACGTCTAGTGCTGATTGTTCCCCTGTGCTGCAGGAGGGTGATGCCGGCAGTGGTGCACGCGCTCGGGGGCCGGTGTGCCTGGAAATCCTGGGAGAAGGCTCGCTCCTGCCCCACGACCGCATGCGGGCCGAGGTCAGGCCTTCTTCGCGTTGTCATGGTGCTCTTGCCGCAGCGCTCGGGGCAGCTTGGGGTTGATGAAGAATCCTTTCAGGAACAAGTCTCGGACAAAATAGGGCAGGTAGCGGTGTATGAAATACATGAGCCCAAGGCCCTGCCCTGGGTAATAGCGCACGGCTGGGTCGGCAGCCAGGAGCCCATCTGTGATGCTGTTCACCACCGCGCTGAGGTCCTCCACCGCCACCTTCATGAACTGGATGAACTGGCGGTTGATCTCCTCCACGTACTCCTCACCATAGGCCTGCAGCAGCTCCCGGGGCAGGCTGGCCACCAGCCGCTGCTTCTGCAGGTTCCAGAAGGCAGGGTCGCACGTTGTCCCTGCAAGGACGCAGCCCCGCTGTGAGCTGCGTGGCCCCCCTCCTCCTGCCCACCCCCAGCACGGGTGCCAGCAGTCCCCAGTCTCCTCCCAGCCTCCCGGGAAGGTCCTGCTGAAACCCATGCAGAGATCTGCCATGGGGGAAGCGTGGTCACAGGACCATGGTGGCTCTTCATAGCCCAGCTGGATCAGATGTCTTTGGCCCTGCCTGCAGCAGTGCTACCATAAACGTGGCTGAGCTGATTTGGCAGCGGATCTGCTGGCAGGGCTTGATCCTGACCCTGCCTCTCAAAAGCTGGAGCCTAAAGGACACAGGATGGCCACCAGCCCCAGGGAGGTGGCAGGGGATGCTCAGAAGCTGCATCCTGACCACTGGCTGCTCCTGCCATCGCCATCTCTCTGCCTCCCCAGGGTACCTGCCCTCTGCCTGCGGGCGTGGGCAGCAAGCAGCTGCCGACCCCTCTTACCTGTTTTGTAGTAGCCAGGCAGGATGATGCTGACTTTGATGCCCCAGGGCTGGAGCTCGCTGCGGAAGGTGTCCATGAGCAAGCTGAGGGCTGCCTTCGAGGCCCCGTAGGCTGCCAGGCAGGGGAAGGGCAGGTCACCTTGCAGGAAGGAAAGGAGGGGGGAGCGGGGCTGTCAGGCAGCCACCGGCATGGCTGAGGGCAGGCAGGGAGCAGGAGGGCTTGGGTAGGGCTGTGCTCCGGGCCACTGCACAAGGAAAGGGCTTAGGGTGCCAGCCTGGTGCGACTGGCTGGGGAAGTGGAGGTGCCTGGGGGCAGGTGGGAGCCGCACCACACCACGGGGATGCACGGCCCACACCCAAGCTCCGGGTGCTGGGGGTCTGGGGGGGCCACGCCAAAGACAGGGTGCTCACCCGCGGGGCTGCTCACGGTGACGATGCGGCCGCTGGCGGAGCGGAGAAGGGGCAGCAGCCCCTTGGTGAGCTCCAGCGAACCGAAGAAGTTCACCTCCATGCAGGTGCGAAACTTGCCCAGCGGTGAGAGCTCGGCATCGGCAATGGTGTCGTTGAAGCCGGCATTGTTCACCAGGCCCCAGAGCCCTGCGGGGATGGGATGCTTGAAGAGGTAACCCAAAAGCGGGACCCGCAGCCTCGGCGATCCCAGCTGCACCCCTGCTCGTGGGGGTCCTGCAGGGGAATTACGGCGTGCCCCAGGACAAGCCCCTGTTAGCAGAGGCTGTCGGCACAAGTGCCCACAGGGATGCAGCTCACGGTGGGAGGGGGGCGCATGGAGGCTTGGCACTGCCATGCTGTCTGCAAGCTGACATTCTGGGGAGCTGTGTGGGGTCCTGGGGGGTGCCAAGGGCTCCTACCTGTGCTATTGGTGTGGGCCTGGATGTGCTGCAGGACGCGCTGGATGTCCTCTGGCTTGGTCAGGTCCATCTGCAGCAGCGTCAGCCTCGGCGAGCAGCTCCTGCGCAGCTCCTGGGCGCCGGGACCCTGCAGGTCCAGCACGCTGGCGAACACCTGAAAGCCCATGGCATCCAAGTGCTGTGCCGTTGCCTGCCCGAAGCCCGAGTCGCAGCCTGCAAGAGCCGAGAGGAGCCCTGCAGTGACCAGTGACGGCTGCCGACCAGCTGTCCCCAGCCCCCAGGGACCCCCCAGGTCTGCCTCTCCATCCCCAGGGACCAACCCCCCTGGCACCGCTCCCCTGCTCAGGGCTCACAACCCCACTCCAAGGACGTGACCTTGCCCTGGGGCATTTGCAGGTCACAGAGCTGCTGTTTTCTCTTGTACCGCATATGGGATGAAGAAAACACTCCCTTATCTGCAACCGCATCGCCCCAAGCACCGCTCTGATGCGAGGCGCAGTTAAAAGTGCAGGCATGGCACTGCAAGGCACCGGGACAGCCCAGAGTCCAGCAGTGGTGCGAGGGGAGCCAATACCCCCGAAACGTCCTCCAAAAGCTCCAGCAGACACCACTGGGAACCGGCATGAGGCTCCATGGGAGACGCTGCCTTTCGCCTGCCAGAGATGGTGGCCAAGAGGCAGAGCACCCCCTTGCCTGGCTGGGATGCCGAGGGGATTAAAAAGAGGGAGAAAAAAACCGGGGATCCTGGTCTTCTCCTGCCATCCCACATCCTTCAAGGGAGCATCCGATGGGGATGTCTCACGTGGGGGGCGCACTGGGTGCTGCTGTGCTCGGTCCCAGCCTCGTCTCCTCCACCTCAGCTCAGCACTGCAGTGACAGCGTCACCTGCAAAGCCACTGGCGGGGTGGCTGGGGGACAGCGCGCATGGGAGCTGGGTCTTGCGGGGCAGCGGTGGGGCTGGCGGCCAGGGCAGCGTGGCTGGCATGCGAACAAACAGCAAGGTACAGCCTGTTCAGTGGGTGGATGGCAGCGCTGATAGCTCGAGGCAGCCCGCGCTGCTGCTGCTGCCCGGCCACATTAACCATTAACTGGGGAGCGCTGCTGGGGCAGCCCCATGGCTCCTGCACCCTCCTGCCTGGCACCCTTGGGTGCTCCTTAGGACACCCCTGAGAAAGGGCCTTATCCAGTGCCTGGAGCCACCCTGGGATGAATGCGACGGTGGCCGTGGGCTCTGCCACCTGCTCTATGGGCCCCCACGAGACCCCCGGACCCCTCCCAGCACCCTTCCCACCAGCCCCACAGTGGGCACGGGGACTAGCTGCCCCCCTTGGCTCCACACTCCTGCACCCCCAGGCTGGGATCGGGGCACTGCCGGCTCCGGCACTCGGGGTGCCTGCTAAACCGTCCTTGGCTCAGCATCCACAGGCCGGTCCACAGCTCAGCTTTACTTGATTGCTGCGTCAGAAACCCATAGTAAAGCCCCTGGCCAGAGGCCAGAGTGATAACACACCCCGGAGGTGCTCAGCTGGCAGGAAGGGGCTGCCGGGACTGCCCTTTCCTGGCAGAGCCACCCAACACTCAGCACCCACCATGGGTGTATGACGGCTCCACATCACCCTGGCATCGCCCCCAGCACCATCCCCGGTGCCGTCCCCGGTGCCGTCCCCAGTGCCACAAGGGATGCTGAAGGTGCCGCGGGCTGCCAGCGCGGCTTGTCCGCCTCTCCCCTCCATGAGAACAGGTCGTGCTGCCAGCAACCAGATAAGGTGCATTTCGCCTTTCCCAACAGGGCAGGAGAAAACTGCAATAAAGATAAGGTTTAAAAATAAAAGTGCTCGCGGCCACAGCTGTCGCTGCCAGGACATGGTTACCTGGGCTGCTCCTGCCCCAGCCGGCAAGAAAAACTTCCAGTCCAAACATGAAGCTCTCCATCACCTCCGAAGCCTCAAAACACCAGGAAACATCCCAAAAACCTGAGAGTGTTAGGCCTGCTGGCTTGTTTCGGGCAAGCCTGGCAAGGAGAGAGCAAACACGGCCGCGTGCCGTCTGAGCCAGGCAGGGTTTGTTTTGCCTTAGAGGAGCGGGGCAGTTGGAGGGTTTGTTTTGGAAGTTTTAATTTATTCACATTAAAAAAAAAAACCCAAACCCCAAAACAGCCTCTCACAGGAGGCTGGTGGGAGGCCTGGGGCCAGGCGGGAGAGGATGCTCTGGTGTTATTTAAGGTTTCCATTGCTGCTCAGCTTCCTGGCCGCAGTGCTTGGGCATGGCTAAGAGCACAAGGAGGGAGAATTAACCCCNCGTGGGGGGCGCACTGGGTGCTGCTGTGCTCGGTCCCAGCCTCGTCTCCTCCACCTCAGCTCAGCACTGCAGTGACAGCGTCACCTGCAAAGCCACTGGCGGGGTGGCTGGGGGACAGCGCGCATGGGAGCTGGGTCTTGCNCAGGAAACATCCCAAAAACCTGAGAGTGTTAGGCCTGCTGGCTTGTTTCGGGCAAGCCTGGCAAGGAGAGAGCAAACACGGCCGCGTGCCGTCTGAGCCAGGCAGGGTTTGTTTTGCCTTAGAGGAGCGGGGCAGTTGGAGGGTTTGTTTTGGAAGTTTTAATTTATTCACATTAAAAAAAAAAACCCAAACCCCAAAACAGCCTCTCACAGGAGGCTGGTGGGAGGCCTGGGGCCAGGCGGGAGAGGATGCTCTGGTGTTATTTAAGGTTTCCATTGCTGCTCAGCTTCCTGGCCGCAGTGCTTGGGCATGGCTAAGAGCACAAGGAGGGAGAATTAACCCCCCTCAAACCATAATACGCATCCCCAAAGCACCACAGCTCACCCAGGGCTGTGCTCGCTCCCCGTAGCTACCAGCACACGAGCCACCAGCGATGCCGGGGCTGGCACAGGAGCTGCTACCGCTGGCTCAGCCCCACCAGGAGTGCTGGAGCCGGCCAGTCTGCCCAGCCCCGGCGAGGTTGGCGCTGGGCACGCCACCGCAGAGGATACAGCATCAAGAGGAGATGCTGGCGCCAGCTCCCCCTCGCCTTGGCTCCCAGCTTGCCAGCCGGTTTTGCATCGGTGCCGGTGGGAGGGACCACGGTCGGACAAAGCACAGGAGAAGCCCAGCATAGGGAGCCCGACAGAGGAGGGCGAGCAGCTTGAAGGCCCCATCACCGACCCGGGCCACGGGCCAGCAGCCAGAGGCTTTTGCTGCAGCAAGAGCAGAGTCTGAGTTGCAAAATCCAGTAGAGCTCCACAGGCTCGGCAACCAGGAGCAAACGCCCGCTCCAGGGGCCGGCTGGCCTTTTGCCGGAGCAGGGGGTCGGCAGCAATTCCTGGGGACTTTGCAGAAGCTCCAGCCAGTGCAGTGGCTCCCCCAGGAGCGGGGCACACCACCCTCCGCTCGGATTTTGGCACGATGAGCCTCAGCTTTACTTATCTGGAACAAGCAAAAAGGTTTGGCCTCCAGCGTCGCTGTCAGGGTGCCCTTGCACCCACTCAGGGAGGGCAAAGAGGACCAACCACGAAGCATCACGTGCCCACCGCCCGGAGATGCCCCACGCCAGAGAATGCAGAGGCACTTGAGGGGCTGAGCCATGCCAGCCTGGCAGCTCCCAGAGAGCCTGCCCATAGCCTCTGCCGCCCTGCTCTGGCAGGGCTGGGCACCGCTTGCACTTCCTTGCTGCCGGGAGCCAGGCTGGGCTCAGGTGCGCCAGCTGAAGCTGCAGTCCTGGTTTGGTGCCGGCACATTTCTTTCAGGTGAGTCAGGCGTGGCACGGCGCTGGCTTTTTGCTGTCTCCAGTATTTGTACTGCTCCTGCAGCCAGCACCAAGGCCGCTGCGCATGGACACGTGCTCAAAATCGATGCTGCAGTTTGCTGAGCGCAGCTGAGATGGGCGATAACACGGCTACTGCCCGGGAGCTGCCAAATCACAACCACCCCCCCCCACCCCTGCATCCACTGCCGGCACGGTACGCGATGGTGGCATGGGTCCACGGTGCTCAGCCTGATGCAATGCAAGAGTGGCTTCCCCACTTCAGCTGAATCCTCAGCCCCGAGCCACGAGCCAAACACCCACGTGCCTGAGCCGCAAGCTGCGTGTTGCCATCCCCAAACTTTAAGCTGTACATCCTCGTGCCTGAGCCACGCACAATGGGAGAGCACCAGCACAGACCTGCAAAAGCTCAGTGGTCGGAAGTGCAGCTTGGCTGAAGAAGCCCTGCGCGGCTGCAAAGCTGCCCAGAGCTCAGTGGGTATCTGGACCCTCCACGGTCATCCCAGCCTGTGACCCCGGTCTGGAAGCTGGAAGGGGTTGCCCCAGCACTGAGCATCACCTCCGATGAAGCAGCTCCCCTGGGGTTAGCTCTGGCAGCGTGGGCAGCCAGCAGCTCTTGGGGCAAGAGCAGGTGGCGGGGCGGCTGCGGGACATCCTTTGGGGATGCTCCGTCTTTCACCAAGCCCAGAGGCAGGCAGGTCCCTGTCAGCTGGGTCAGACACCTGCAGCAGCATCACTCCCTCCCCAGCCCTGCAGGCCATTGCCTGTGCGCCCCGTGTGCCCCCCCCCCCCAGCCCTGGTACCACTCCCTAAATCCCAGGACATGAATCCCACCTCCCACACAGAGCTTTTGGGCTGTGTGTCCCACCACCCTTTCCGAGACGCCCTGCCAAGATGGGGCTGTCACCACTGCCACCAGCCTCCCAGCCCTGGGACAGCACGGGGCTCAAGGACACTGTCAGCCAGGGGCAGCCGGGACGCCAAGGCCGAGTGGATTAACACGCTGAGCTGCTTGCTTCCATAGGCTCAAGCTCAAATCCTGCCTGGGATGCCAAGCTAAACACAGCTGACATTTTGCTCGGAGGTATTGCCTTCTGGCCCCAGCAGGATTCACCGCCGCCGTCTCGGATCCAGCTCCTCTGGGTGCAGGATGGGGCTGAGCCCCGCCACGCCGCAGGGAGGCACTGCTGGGCACCTGAGCAGGTGCAGTGGGGACTGATCCTGGCTCAGCTGCTTGGGGATGGTCATCCCACTCCATCCTGGCAGCATGATGACCCTGTGGATGAGGAAGCCCAGGGCGAGACAGCACGGAGGGGGGCAGATGGAGCAGGGTGCAGCAGGGATGGTGCCACCAGAGGGGATGGGACACCCCAGAAGGGGTTTGGGGAGGGGGTCACTGTGCAGCAAGGAAGCACTCAGCAAAAGCCCTTGTGGGCAGGACCTCCCGGATGCCACACACGTTCGGAGTGAGGACCGATAGAGGGGTGATGTCAGCCCTGGGCGAGAGAGAACGAATTCTTGGTAGGGCGCTGGGAAGGGAGAGGACAGCAGAGCACCTGTGCCTGCGGCAGCTGAGCTGCGCCGGCCGCCCACCAGCGTCCTCTTCCCTGGCACCTATCACCCACCGCCTGCCCGCACCTGAGGTCCTGCCGGGAGAGCAGGGCCGGGCAGGGGCACCGGCAGCCCCCACCCCACTGCAGTCAGCAGCACCACCGTCAACAGGAAACCGCACCCCAGCTGGCGGCTCGCGTGGCAGCGTGCCATGCCGGCAGTGGGGTGTCCCCACTCCCCACGGAGCCTCCCGGGAGCAGCCCCCGTGCCTGGGTGGTGGTAGATGGGGACAGGGTGGCAGCAGCCCCAGTATGCTGCTGCTGCCGCCGCCGGTCCTCAGTGCCTGGTTTTGGGAAGCCATGAGCCTAATTAAATTAAATTAAACCCAAGGAGATGCCTTCAGGGATGACCCAAATCCCATCCCCAAATCCCTGGCAAGGGGACAATGCACAAGCCTGGGGCGGTGTCCCTGCAAAGCCTTAGCCTCCTTCCCTGGGCAGTATTTGAGCCAAGGTGGGGGCACGCGCTGCCCTCTGCTCCCTGGGGAGCCCTGCACCGCACAGCCGGCAGGAGCAGCCAGAGGGAGATCACCGACGAGGGTGCCGACAGCTCCTGCAACCCCGGATGAAGTGCTACATCCCTGCCCATCCAGCAAATCCTATAGGGTGGGGTGGGAGCCAGGCAGCCCACCCCCCAGGAGGCCCACGGACCACAGCAGAAGGCAGGGCCAGGGATGTCCGTCACCGCAGGGGGTACGGGAGAGGCCTGACACCCTCCCCACACCGTGGACAATGGCCAGATGGTATGAATTACAACGGATTAGCAGTGTTTCTGAAGCCTCACACGCCATAGCCTCCGCATGGGGAGATATCTTTCACTTAACAAACCCAACAGAAGGGGAAAATCTGATTTTCTGCCTAGACAACCCGAAGCAGCCGGGCAGAGATGACGAGCTGCCCCGTGGCTGGTGCAGATGCGCCCACGGCTCCTGAATTAAAGCCTATTTCTCAGGAGCAGGCACCAGCTCTGGTGCGTCAGTGTCGGGGACTCAATGGCGCAAGAGCAGCCGCACAATAAATCAGCATGGGGAGCTACAGCCCTCCCCGTCACTGTCACTAAAAGCCACCCAGATGCCTTATGCCCCCCGGCCAAAGCTGGGCAGCAGATGCTGCTTGCAACCAGAGGGGCTAACGAAGCCAGGAGCTCGCTACATCGCACACAGCCCTGGTTCAGCCGGGACAGAAAAGAGCCCAGCCTCCTTCCCCTGCACAAGGTCAGCGCCTCATGAGACACTTGAGGAGGTCAGGATCCACCCACAAGGTTGCAGTCAGCCTCGGTGCAGGCTTTAAGCTCTCGGGAGGGTGACTTGGCACCCAGACCTGCTAAGCTCAGCCTAAGGGCTTGCACCAGCAGGGTCAGCAGATGCAAAAGTACTGGAGTCTTTCTCAGATGCAGGAGGAATGGGCACAGGACAGCCCAGGAGATAGCCCAGCCCAGGCATGGCAGTGATGCTGCTGCCAGTGAGGGCAACCCAGGGCTCGCAAACAGGCGGGGTGGAGGAAGTGCCTCCTCCTCCCAGCAACACTGTGATGCTTTGGGGTTTCACAGAAGAAGGGCGCAGGAATTTCACAGAAGCAGCCACTCGCTGCATCCCGGGGCCAGATGGGATCTTCAGCGGCCACCATCTCCACTGAGGGGAGAACAACTGCCCAAAAGGAGCAGCCAGACCCTCTGAGTCAAGGATTCAAGCTTCCCATGTGCAGGGATGAGCGGGAAGATGGCAGCGCAGACGTGGCCTGGGAAAGGGCACAGCCCGTATATCAGAGCCAACCTGGGGTGGATGGATGGATATCTCCCCAAGAAGAGGAAGTCGTGAAGAGCTGCAGCAATAACTGGGTTAATAATCACCTTCAGAGGGAACACGGTGAACCGGGAACACAGCGCTGGCAAGCCAAAAAAGCCATCCATCAGCAAGAGCTGTCGCTGGGAAGGACACCCATGGCCCAGGGACAGCTAGACCGGACTAGTGCCAATGCCAAGGCAGTGCTGGTAATATGGCTGCCTGGGCTCTTGGAGAGAGAGAGAGGCCGAGTTCCCAGAAGCCAGAGAGCTCCACCAGCCACGGCTGGGATGCAGCACTGAAGATGCTCCCAGGGAACGAGGTGGTGGCAGTAAAGCCACAGCCGGGGCACCTGCTGGGGAGCAACCCATGGCCCCAGACGGGCTCCCCAACAAGGCCTGCAGGCTGGAGAAACACCAACCAAGCCCCATATCCATCTCTCGTGTGATAACACATCAGGCCCCAGGAAGCAGCAAAGGCAGAAGGTCACACCTAAGGTCTGCTAGAGCAGGGCTAAGCCACCCACAAGCAGCAGAAGGGAAGATCAGCTCTTCTACATGTTCCACCATGAGCCATCACCACCCTGGGACATCTCAGGGAAGGTGTTTCTAGCTAGGACAGCAAAGCACCACAGCCACCGCACAACCAGGAGGAACCTCTGGCCATGTGGTGGGTCAGGTCAGCCATGGAAGAGCCCTGAACAGGCATGCAGGACAGTGTGCCACTCCACCCACCGCACCAGTGGACAAGTCGTAGGGGGCTGGGACACACAGTGCCAGCAGGGACAAAGCCAGGCTGGGGCAGTGCCAATCAAGGCAGCTGCTCCAGAGCAAGCCCAGGGGACCATGATGTTAAGCAGCTCAGAGGTTGCAGCACCACAAGAAACCTACAGGGAGGGAGGGGCAGTCAGCGGCATTGTAGCAGTTCAGGGGTATTTTGGTGATTAAATTCTACTTTGCTTGTAAGGTGCCATCTCAGCGCTCCCTTTGTCACAAGACTAAACTCCCACTACACACAACAAGCCCATGCAAGCAGAAAAATAGGTGCAAGTCCTGCCCAGCCCCACATTGTGATGGGCTCTGTGGTTGCACCAACTATTTTCTCTTGCAGCTCGCAGATCCACGTGGAGCTCAGGTTCAGGGGTTTTTGGTGGGGTTTTTTTGGTTTTTTTTTTTTTTTTTTTTTTTTTTTTTAAAA
>VZSC01014191.1:6386-36483 GCA_013398225.1 Steatornis caripensis | reverse complement strand
TTTTTTTTTTTTTTTTTTTTTTTTTTTTTTTTTTTACAAACAGAGCAAAACACTTGAGGGAAGACCAGTTGAGCTTTGGCCAAGACAGCTTTTGAAATATATTGAGCTGTTTAGACCTCCAAGCTAAAAGCCATACCCCCACAGCCACCTCAAGCCACCCCAGCCTCCTCCATACCCGATTTAATTTGTGCCCTCCCCACCCTCTGCCTGCAGCTCCCACCAGCTCTTCAGGGCAAAATGTTGAGTATCAAAAGTCTGTTTTGGTGCATTTCCCCAAACTATGTGAAGGTAGGCCTCCAGGCTGATGTGCTTGGACACAGTCATGCTGACCCAGGCTGAAGGGCGACGCATGGGGCAGCAACTCGCACATGCCCTTGGGCTTGGGACGGCACAGGCAGAGCCCAGCACACCAGCTGAAGTTGGGAAAGAAGTCACCATGGGACAGCTGCACACCCCAGGTTACAGGGCTTGGCTGCACCTGGTAAATGAGAGCCTGGAGAGTAGCAAGCATCAGTCATGGTGTCTTTGGACAGGGTCCTGAGAAACAGATGTGCACAATGCAATGTTTATGCCAAACTGGAGTATGGCCACTGGAGTGGAGAAACAGGGTAGGAAGGGATCACAAGTCTGCTCAAGGGTATGTCTGGGGGAAGCTGAGCAACGCAGCACGAGAAGGTGACCACCACCGGAAGCAGCAGAGAAAGGCTTGAAAGAAGAGGCCAGACAGTCAAAGCTTCTGCAGAAGGCATCAGGGCAGGTACCTCCTCCAGGACCTCTGCTCACCAGCCCATCCCTCCTCTCCATCCCCAGACCGCCTGGGCAGCACCCACCACCTGGCTCCCCAGGGTGAGCCGCCCAGCAAGAGGCTGCACCACTGCAAAGCCTGTAAAGCTGAAAACTGCTTTTCAAGATTACACCCTTAGAGCCAGCAAATCCCAGGATGGCACCACGTGCGACGGGGAAGCCAGCTCCCACCAGGAAAGTTGATAAAGCTCAGGGGCTGGCTGCTCTCCAGGGCACAAGGAAGCAGAAGCAATGTGTTGCATGTGTAAGCATGCACAGGCTGGGACAGAGGAACAAGGATTGGAGGTAGTGGATATACCCCCCAGCAGCTGTGGGGAACTGGAGGAGGAGGTAGCAGGCATCTGGGCAAGGTTAAAAAAAAAGAAAAAGTCCCAAACTCTACCTATAGCAACACACTGACAGCATGAGGGCAATGGTCTCAAGCATTTTCCCCCATGCAGGCTCCACAGCAGCATCTGAGATCACAGGAGGGACATCGGGAGATGAAGAGGTATGAACGCCCTGCAGTCTCTCCTCCTGCGCAGGTCAGCCGGGCAAGAACAGATCCCCCAGCTGGGGTTTTGGGCAGCACTGGAAGACCACAGGGAGAAGGCAAACGCTTGCCCAGGCTTAGTGGAGGCTCCTTGAAGACTCCCCCCACCCCATGCCATCCCCACTCAAGCAAAACCCTGGCTGGGCAAGTCCACCATCCCCGTGCTACCAGCAGCAAGGCAACACGGCTCTCCAGTAAGCAGATCGTGGCTTGAGAGGAGCTAGACTCAACAGTGGGTAACACAATCCCAGACATCGTTAAAGATGTGCCGCTCATTGGACTAGAGGGCAGCAACTGCCTACACTTCTCTCCTTCTGAAGCATCCGTTCCCATCTGACAATCTCATTTCTGCAGGGAAGTCTCTGCCTTGTTGCTCTCATGTCCCCACATAACCCCGAGCACTGATCAAGCCAGCTTGGGTTTCTCTACTAACTCTGTTCTCCCACAGCATGCAACTTTGATGCACTTTTCCTCCTAATTAGCTGTGCTCATCATTTTTGGTTAACAGTGCTAAAAAAACCACCCCAACAGGTCTCTGTCATAAGCACTTTTGAAGTCCGCTAATTTCATAGATAAGTGAGAAAAAGCTGAATGTATATATATCTAAACATCTGCGGTGAGCAGAGGTGGGTATCTATTTCCAAAGAAACCTAGCGAGGGGAACAAGAATCCTAAAACCATGAAGGGCTGCCAACGAAGTGGGGGTGAGCCTCAGCCCTGCAAAGAGAGGCAGCAAAAGCAGGTTTCCTGCTTTGCTCCCAGAAACTGGCAGCAAACAACCCCATAACTAGGGAGTTAAACATTGCTTTTTTAAAATTTTTTTTATTTCAATATGCAAGGGATTGCTTGTACACAGGGTTGGAGTTCGGGCATTTGATTTTTTGTCCTGTCCTGGAGCGGTTTGGAGAAGCAGTTGTCTCTGTTGTTAATTTTTAATAGATCCTGGAAAAACCAGAGCAGTTCCAGGGAATGAGGCGATTTTAAGCCTGCACTTAGCCTGGGAAAGACCCAGGTATCTCTGTCCTGGCTCACCTGCCGCAGGAGCAGAGTGGCAGTTGCCCATGGAGAGCTACAGAGCCTCTGCACAAAGCCTCATGCATCGCAGGGCTGCTGGCAGGCTCAGCACCAAACTCAGGCTGTGAGCATGCCGTGCCAGTGCTCCAGCCTGGAGCAGAGGTTCCCATCCTGGAGCCAGCATGTATTACTCAACAGCCCCAAAGTCCGGACCCCTAACATCTCTCAATCAACCAGTTTAGCTGGAAAATTGGGCTAAGAGACAGCATCAAACTCAGGATGGGAACGATGCTGCTCTTCCACCAAGGAAAGCAATTTACCTTTGCAGCAGAACAGTGAGAATCCAGACATCTGGATTGAATCACTCCGTCCTGCCGCAGCCACCAGATGCCTCAACATCTGTTGAGTCCATGGGAAACGCTGAAGCTCCGCTTGTCTACAATCAAGTTGCAAAATCTGTTAACCTTGAGCGTGATCTGAAGCTCTGACCCATTTCAGATCGTTAATGGGGCATGCAACTGTAACAAGAGAACCTCACCAGGAAAAGAGTTCCCCCTGCAGCGAGGAAAGAGAAGAGAGGAGAACACAGCAGGTTTGGGTCCAGAGCAGCCTGACTGGCCAAGCGTTTCTGTTCACAAAGGAGGACAGACCCGTCTGCAGGTGCCTCCTGGCTTCATAGGCTACACCAGGGATGAGCAAGGATGCAAGAGACCCAAGTTACCTCCCCCAGGCAGCAGTCCTACAGCTTTGGGTCATTTCAGAGCTGGGTAGTTGAGGTGCAACCTTCACAGACAGAGCAACGATTCACTATTTCAACTCATCTTCAACGAAGAATCGATACCTTGCAACAGAACTCACGTATTCCCCGTGCTCTGGCAAAGCCCTCAGGCAGGCAGCATCTACAGGCTGGTTTGCATTTGGTCCTTTTCAAGGATCTGCACTAAATTTGGCAATTGGCTTCTGTCTGAAAAGCCACCCCAAGCAGTTGCACACAGCAGAGCTACACGACAGCAAGGGGCTCACAACCGCTCCAGCAGCACAGCACAGCCCTGGGATGCTCGCGGCTGTCCCTTCGCCGCCTCCAGACACTAAACCTAGTCATGTCGCACGATTTCCATGGGCTCGCCGAATTTCACAGCCATCCTCTAAGACCACAGGGACCGAAGGATGATCTAGGCTCACGCCCAAACAGACCCAAGTCAAAACCAAACGTTGCATGAAGTGCTGTCAGCCTGGATCTGGAGAGGCTGAGCAACAGCAGTTCACCACCTTCCTCCAATGCTGCTCTCGCAGACAGTCAGCCTCACACAGGCTACAGAGGCCAGACTGCTTTTTATATAGATTCCCAATAGGAAGGCAATAGGGGATACACACAATACCCCTCCTCTTCACTCACACAGCTCCAAGGGCTCCAACGCACCTAAGGCCACCCAACAGTGCCGTTTTCAGATTTGGGAAGGGGCACGCACATACAAAGCCAGCCATTTGATTCTCGGAGCAAGGCTGCTAGTGGTGAGCCGCCGGCACACACCTGCACCACCGGCCTGCGGGTGCCAACCACCAGCACCTCAGGGTGCCACAACCACGCACCGGTGGTGAGGGATGCCGGGTATCAGCTGCCTCGCAGCTTGTCAGCACTGCATCAACCTTGGGGCAGGCAGCTGCCCTTACCCAGCCTGCACATACTGCAGGTGCGCTGGGATCCCTGCGGCTTCCCATGCTTGGCCAAAGCCTGTGCCATGGGCTTGTCTTCGAGGCAAGTTTGGCCTCACAAGCAGGCTCAGGACAACTGGTCAAGGGCAGTGTGGAGATGGCTGCTGCCTGACTCCCAGCCCTCGACCAGAACAGCTGATCTCCACTCCCCTCCTCATGCAGCCTGTCCTCCCAGGGCTGACCTCTCCCAGCCCACACTGCACAGGAGGGCATTCTCCTCCTCACTGCAAACAGCTGTGACCTCCCTTCAAAAGGCAGCATTAACACTTTCCTCACCCCCTGCCCCCAGCCAGGCTGCATACGCCAGAGCTGTGCTCCTGGAGAAGCCGGACCATCGGGACAGGACACAGAGCGAGTGCCCCAAGGTCACAGCCACAGATAAACACAGCACCGCAGGGACTAGTGGCCACCTACTTTGCTAGCCCAGAGGACACACCGTGGGAGACCGCAGCATTCTTTGCTCCCCTCCAGCAGCAGGCAGCTGTCCATCCCTGCTCTGGCCAAACCCCAGCCCCATGTGCAACACCTGAAATGCAAACCAGCTACATGGGAAACGCCACAACTTTCCAGACCCTGCTGCCACGCAGGGTCAGCAGCTTTGCTCCGCAGCAGCCCCACATCTGCTCTGCTACTTTCCCACTGAGCTGCACAGTTAGTTTTCCTTCCTGTAAACTAAGTTTTTATTACCTAGCCATGTCCAGACCAGCACACGGGCTGGAGCATCACACGCAGAGCTCAGCTTGGGGTTGCTCCCAGGGCTCTGGGAGTAGGCAGCTGGAAGAGCCGGGACACCTTGACCAGGGGCTACAACAGCACCACAGCCACGCTCCCTTACTCCAGGTAAACACCACTGAACCTGGGCAACCCCCTACTGCAGCAGCTAGCAGGCAAGAAGTGTATATATGAGAGGAAACTATGCTCAAAGTTTTTTGGGCTGGGACCTGTGCTGCTCCATGGCAGGCATCAGGAGGGGACTTTGTTGCGTTTCTCAGTCGACCTGCAGCATCCAGCACAGCAGAAGCCCTGTCCCAGACCTTGCACATCTTCACCGATGCCCAGCATCTCCAGGCACCCAACTCCATGCTTCTCCCTCTGCTGTGTTTTGCTTCCCATTGGCAAGGGAGGGGAAGGCCAGGCTGCCTTCTTCCAAGAGCTCGCTCCTGCACTGATCCTCCCTGGCTGCTCCCACAGGAGACACCAGCAGCGACTCAATACTCAGTTGCCAGGAGATGTCCGGAATTAATCCGCAAAAGAATCAGGCTAATTGCTACGCAAATACTCAAGCGAGGGATGCTGTCCCAGGCAGAGGAGCCCTCGCATCTGCCCCTTGGCAGGCACCTGCTGGAGCAGCAGTAAGGAAACACCGATCCTGCACCGCAGGCTGCGCCTCGAACCTGTAAAACCACAAAGTATTTACAGCCGAGAGCAAACACACCAGCGCTGCAGAGGTGACACATCAACGCACCAGGGCAAGAACACCTTGTTCCAGCCACTGACTCACTAATTATACAGGCAATGCCACAGAGCCAGGGCTGGCTTGACCCAGCGTGCCACAGGGCACCTGCAAGCACCCGTCTGTCAGACATGTCCTCCCCAGGCAGCCCTGCCCTGCCGCGGCTTTGACCTTCACTCGGTTGAATCATTCATTCATCTGCTGCCTCGCTCCTCCGAGCTTCCTCCTCCGGAGAGATCTCCCTCCACTTCCCACAGGTGCCGCGGAGACCTTCGAGCTGGACAGTGCAGCACCCGGCTCTCACATCCCCTTCTCAAACCGACTCTCCATCACAACACCCAGTTTTCTAGGGAATGCACAAGCCCCCTTCGCCAACTCGGGAGTCTCCAAGCCCAGCCCACCCAGGTGTTCCCACCAGGAACACAGGTTCCCATCCTCTGGAGCGCCACCAAGGTCGTGCCCCTGGGTTTCCCTCCCCTCTGCAGCGTACCTGCAGCAACAGCCACCCCGACTCTGGTGCTGCCCCCCTCACCCTGCGTCTGCTGCCATTGCCTCACAGCAAAGCACCTGCTGACTCCAGATACCTTCATCATCCTCCTGTCCCATTGCCAGGAGGGGGAAGGAAACGCACTTGTATACCAAGATATCGCAAAGAGATTCAGCCACAAGGCTGGGCAAAGCTCATGCCCCGCAGGGCCACCTTGCCCACGGAGGAGCTCTGTGCCGGGTGGCCCCAAGGGGAGCTGGGCAACAGCTGAGCAGCACTTCCCAAGGATTCCCCAGCAGAGACAGGCAACAGCCTGGTTGGCCTCCAGCAGCTCCCAGGACAGAGCTGTGGATGAAGCAGTGGTGCTCAGCCCGGCGTAGCCGGCTCTGTGGGAGCCTCTAGAGATGCTACAAGAGCCTTTCTAAGAACAAGCATGGCTCCAGAGGGGAGGAGAGGACAGCCCTCGGGCCAGCCGAGGTGCTCCCAAACCAGTGGTCCGGCTCTGCGCCAGGCCCACCATCTGTCCCATCCAACCTCCCGGCTTTCCAGGCAGCAGCTCCCGCCATTGCGCTGCAGCTTGGCGGGCAATGCTCGAGTCAGGGAGCCGCTCGCTGGGGCCAACGCGACTCCCCAAGGCCTCCTCACTCCGGGGCAAAGGCAGCAGCAGGTACGGCTCGGCCGGTTCTGCTTGGACGTGGAGGAGGAGGGACGCAGGAGGGATACAGGAGGGATGAAGCCGGTGGCCGTGCCGCTGCGCTGCCCCAGGAGTGCGGTGGCACCGGGGGGGGACCCCGCTCGCAGCACCGCACCGGTGCCCGCGGGGCACCCTGCTCCCCGCTGGCCGCGACCCCACGCCGGGGCCACCGGGGCGGTCGGGGCCGTGTCCCCGCACTCACCTGTGACGAGGACGNTCGGCTCGGCTCGGCTCGGCTCGGCTCGGCTCGGCTCAGCTCGGCTCGGCTCCGCCTGGCGAGCTCAGCCCGGCTCGGGACGTTGTGCCGCCCAGCTAGGCACGGTTCAGCGCGGCTCAGCTCAGCCTGTCTCGGAACGCTGTGCTGCCTAGATAGGCTCAGTTAAGCCCGGCTCGGGACGTTGTGCCGCCTAGCTAGGCACAGCTCAGCCCGGCTTGGCTCAGCCCAGCTCGGGACGTTGTGCCGCCTAGCTAGGCATGGCTCAGCCTGGCTCGGTGCATTGTGCCACCTACCTAGGCACGGCTCAGCTCGGCTTGTCTCAGCCTGGCTCAGCTCAGCATGGCTCGGGACATCATGCCATCCACACAGGCACAGCTCAGCTTAGCACGGCTGGGCTCGGCTCAGCACAGCTCAGGACATCATGCTGTTTAGGCAGGCACAGCTCGCCTTGGCACGGTTCGGCTTGGCTTGGCTTGGCTCAGCATCACTCGGGACATCATGCCACCTACGTAGGCATAGCTCAGCTCATCTTGGCACAGCTCAGCTTGACCCCTTTCAGCACAGCTCAGGACATCATCCTGCCTGCAGCCTGGCTCGGCTCAGCACAGTTCGGGACATTGTGCCACCTAGGTAGGCATGACTCAGCTTGGCACAGCTCAATTCAGCTCAGCTTGGTTCAGCATGGCTTAGGACATTATGCCACCTAGGTAGGCATGGCTCATCTTGGCTCGTCTGGGTTCAGCTCTGCTCGGCGCGTCTCAGCTTGACACAGCACAACTCGGCTCAGTTCAGCACGACTCAACTTGGTTCAGGATGGCTCGAGATGTCACGGCACTTGCAGCACAGCTCAGCTTGGCTTGGTTCAGCACAGCTCAGCTCTGTTCAGCATGGCTCGACATGGCGTGGCTCGGCACAACTCAGATCGGCTTGGTTTGGCCCGAGCCGGCTCGGCTCGGTGCCCGTGCCAGGCAGAGCTTCCCGGCAGGAAGCAACAGTGCGTTCAGCCCTGCTCGGCAGAGAGCGGGTTCCCTGCCCACTGCCAGAGCCAGAACCAGTGCCACCAGTGCCCACACCCCACTGGGACAGGGGGAGCACAGGGCACGGCCTCCCTCCAGGGCCACCCCTCCGTTGGGGTCTCCCCTCGCAGGGTGGTGGCCCCAAGACCTGCTTGTCTGCTGGGGGAGCACCATACGGGTGCTGGGCTATGTGCCAGCTGGGTCCCGGCACCTGGGCCACGTTCGGGTTCCTCCCAGTACCTGGACCAGGCAGGTAAGATGTGACTGAATTCCCAGCTCTTTCGTAGGAACCCTGTGATGTGGGGCTAATNCGGCTCAGCTCGGCTTGTCTCAGCCTGGCTCAGCTCAGCATGGCTCGGGACATCATGCCATCCACACAGGCACAGCTCAGCTTAGCACGGCTGGGCTCGGCTCAGCACAGCTCAGGACATCATGCTGTTTAGGCAGGCACAGCTCGCCTTGGCACGGTTCGGCTTGGCTTGGCTTGGCTCAGCATCACTCGGGACATCATGCCACCTACGTAGGCATAGCTCAGCTCATCTTGGCACAGCTCAGCTTGACCCCTTTCAGCACAGCTCAGGACATCATCCTGCCTGCAGCCTGGCTCGGCTCAGCACAGTTCGGGACATTGTGCCACCTAGGTAGGCATGACTCAGCTTGGCACAGCTCAATTCAGCTCAGCTTGGTTCAGCATGGCTTAGGACATTATGCCACCTAGGTAGGCATGGCTCATCTTGGCTCGTCTGGGTTCAGCTCTGCTCGGCGCGTCTCAGCTTGACACAGCACAACTCGGCTCAGTTCAGCACGACTCAACTTGGTTCAGGATGGCTCGAGATGTCACGGCACTTGCAGCACAGCTCAGCTTGGCTTGGTTCAGCACAGCTCAGCTCTGTTCAGCATGGCTCGACATGGCGTGGCTCGGCACAACTCAGATCGGCTTGGTTTGGCCCGAGCCGGCTCGGCTCGGTGCCCGTGCCAGGCAGAGCTTCCCGGCAGGAAGCAACAGTGCGTTCAGCCCTGCTCGGCAGAGAGCGGGTTCCCTGCCCACTGCCAGAGCCAGAACCAGTGCCACCAGTGCCCACACCCCACTGGGACAGGGGGAGCACAGGGCACGGCCTCCCTCCAGGGCCACCCCTCCGTTGGGGTCTCCCCTCGCAGGGTGGTGGCCCCAAGACCTGCTTGTCTGCTGGGGGAGCACCATACGGGTGCTGGGCTATGTGCCAGCTGGGTCCCGGCACCTGGGCCACGTTCGGGTTCCTCCCAGTACCTGGACCAGGCAGGTAAGATGTGACTGAATTCCCAGCTCTTTCGTAGGAACCCTGTGATGTGGGGCTAATGACCCCTGGGAGATCCCAAACCATTTCTCAGCACCCCAGAGTCGGTTTGCCACCCAGAGCAGGCAGCACTCTGCCACTCAGCTGCCAAGAGTTGTCCCGCGGCCGCGATGCAGCGAGCTGTGCTGGAAGCTCNACATCATCCTGCCTGCAGCCTGGCTCGGCTCAGCACAGTTCGGGACATTGTGCCACCTAGGTAGGCATGACTCAGCTTGGCACAGCTCAATTCAGCTCAGCTTGGTTCAGCATGGCTTAGGACATTATGCCACCTAGGTAGGCATGGCTCATCTTGGCTCGTCTGGGTTCAGCTCTGCTCGGCGCGTCTCAGCTTGACACAGCACAACTCGGCTCAGTTCAGCACGACTCAACTTGGTTCAGGATGGCTCGAGATGTCACGGCACTTGCAGCACAGCTCAGCTTGGCTTGGTTCAGCACAGCTCAGCTCTGTTCAGCATGGCTCGACATGGCGTGGCTCGGCACAACTCAGATCGGCTTGGTTTGGCCCGAGCCGGCTCGGCTCGGTGCCCGTGCCAGGCAGAGCTTCCCGGCAGGAAGCAACAGTGCGTTCAGCCCTGCTCGGCAGAGAGCGGGTTCCCTGCCCACTGCCAGAGCCAGAACCAGTGCCACCAGTGCCCACACCCCACTGGGACAGGGGGAGCACAGGGCACGGCCTCCCTCCAGGGCCACCCCTCCGTTGGGGTCTCCCCTCGCAGGGTGGTGGCCCCAAGACCTGCTTGTCTGCTGGGGGAGCACCATACGGGTGCTGGGCTATGTGCCAGCTGGGTCCCGGCACCTGGGCCACGTTCGGGTTCCTCCCAGTACCTGGACCAGGCAGGTAAGATGTGACTGAATTCCCAGCTCTTTCGTAGGAACCCTGTGATGTGGGGCTAATGACCCCTGGGAGATCCCAAACCATTTCTCAGCACCCCAGAGTCGGTTTGCCACCCAGAGCAGGCAGCACTCTGCCACTCAGCTGCCAAGAGTTGTCCCGCGGCCGCGATGCAGCGAGCTGTGCTGGAAGCTCAGCTCCTGGCTTGCCCCGGTCGGGTGCCATGCAGCTCGAGGGAAGCCGTGCCGCACAGCGCCGTGTGCCAGGGCTGTGCCACCTCCGGTGAGTGCTGGCAGGAGTTCCCTGCACCGCCCCGGCCAGGGGGCCAAAGTCCTCTCCTTTCCAGGTTTATTACACAGGATGATTGCTGCCACTGGGCTCGCTTTATTAAGTGCTTGCTTTAATATTTCACCAAGTCTCCGTACTTGGTGATCCTTTGTGTGTCCCTGCTGTGTAGTGCCACCGGCTCTCACCATGGGCCTGACCCTTGGCAACCTCCGAGATGCTTTTGCGTGCCAGGATCAACACTGGTCTCTGATCCTGGAGGATCCGGGCTCTGCCAGCTGTCATTACCAGTTGTCTCTGCCAGACCCTGCGAGCACTGGCACAATGGTGGCTGTGGCAGCGGATGCCTGTGCATCCTTCTTGGAAACAACCCCATGGTACTGCGGAAAAACACATCTCATCAGCGGCAACTGCGGCAGCTCTGCAGAAGCGCGACGTCAAACAGGCTGGGGTGGTTTTGCTGGGGTGTGGTGGTGGGACCCGGCTGGGCTCGCAGCCCTGCTCTTCCAGGCAGAGGAATGCCGGGAATGCCAGCGAGGTAGAGGAGAAGGAGGGATGTTTCCAGCAGCACGGCAGTGGTGAGAATGATGGAAGTGGCCACAAGGCAGAGCCTTGGGGGACCTGGGCTCTGAAGAGGACCCTGTTAAGCTTCTCCATCTTCACTTCACCAGGGCTTGAAAAATCCCCTTGGAGAAAGGTTGTTTTCCAAAGACGTGGTCTCCAGAGAGAGCATCCCTTGCCCCGCTGGCAGAGCCAGAGCTGCTGGGGCGTGCAGGGGAGCGGGGTGAGGGATACGGTGTTTTACAGAGACAGCCAGCAAGTAGAGTCCGGACCGATGACGGTGTTTGAGCAAGGGTTGACCCGGCCATTCCTAAATTGCAGTGTGAATTCATGCATCTCCTTGAGAGCTGGGTTGGGTGTCTAGTCATCCATCCCTTCCAGAGCTCCTCACCAGCCTTGGCCGTTCCCCAGCTCTCCCCAAAAAGGCCGGTGTGTGGTTAGGGTGACCTTGGTGGCTATTCCCTTGAAGATAGTGCCTGGCCTTATTCATCTTGCTATTGCTCAATGCCGGAGGGTGCCTCCCAGCCGTGCTGCGCTGTTAGGAAATGGTGGTGATAACCCCATTACCTTTTGACCTACTCGAGCTCTTCTGTACCCGTTCTGCTAATTACAGCTCACCTTTTTCAGGGGTAGCGGGGCTCGTTCGACCGCAGCCACCTCCCACACCCTTCCCGGGGCTGCTCGTGCAGTTTCCTGGCAGGGGACACACACCACATCTTCCTAGTTCTCCCCTTGCCTGAGGCTGTTCCTCCAGCTCGGTGGAGCCTCCCATGACTAACAGGTTTTGAGATAATTGTTCCACTCCCTAATCTCATCTGCAGAAGATTCATGACATTGTTTTCAAAGTGCCATGAGCCATTTCCAGGGGCTCTAAGCCCATGAGTGATGTGATTCATCCATGCTGCTCCCACAGGTACTTAATCTTCTCCAAAACAGCAAGTCCTTCTTCCACAGCTATTATCTCCTTAGGAAACACCACCCAGGCGAGCGCCTAGCAGGGCGCTTTTCTGTCTATTCAGCGCCGATGGAGACTTGCACCAGTGCTTGCTTCCTCGCAAGCGCCACGGGGTATAGTCCTTCCCCAGGGTAAGTTGTCCCAGGAGAGGGGACCGTGGGGCTGGGACCCTCTTGGATGCCACTTGTGGGCTGGGTACCTACCATGGACCATTGACTTTGTGGGAAAGGGAATGCTGGAAATGTGCCTCTCTAACTTAAGCAGATGGGGCTCCTTCTCTGCCACACCATGTCCTCAAAGAGCCCTGGGGATGGACATGCGTCCATCCATCTTCGCAGTGAAGATGTGGGACACTGGAGCCCGTTGGTGTCTGGGGCCAGAGACAGTTCAGGAGTGACAAAGGCCTTTGCGCTGCCTGGAATTAACTTTCATTTTGACCCAAAGCGTCTTGCAGAGGACAGTGATTAATTACTCCCAGCATCAAATATTTGTGTCCTGCCACTGAACTTGTGCTGTTCTAATGGTTCCGGTTGGACTTTGCAGCAGGAGCGGGAGTTCTCTGTTATCGTGGCTTTCTTCTCCAGGGAGGGCAGATCCTTGGGTGGCTGTGATTCAGCTAAGCCAGGCTCAGCTCCAGGAAGCCATTCCCGCAACCGGCACTTTAATATCCCTGTGATGCTTCCCCAGGCCCAGGGCGTACAAACCAGGTCTCCCAAAGCCCAGCCCAGAGGTGCTTCCCATGGCATGGCCAGCCTAAGCCACAGCTGCCCAAGGCACCGCCTTGACTCCTGTGCACGGATCTTCGCCCCCTTCTCCCCGAAGGACTTTCCATCCCTGGTTTCCAACTTCCTTCAGGCCATGACTGAGGACATCTTTTGGGGCTTTCCTTGTTTTGCTGCTGTAAAACACGGAGAACCGTTTGTGCCAGTCATGTGATGCCATGTTGGCGGGATCACCCTGAGTCCCAGGCTTTGATCCTCTGTCTAAGGAGGATGGTTCACGCACCTTGGCTGGGTGGTGGGCGCAGCCCCAGCCTCTCCCCAGCTCCTGGCAGGGCCTCTGCTCCCGGAGTGCTGTGGCTGGAGCAGCTCCTTTGGGGAGTACCAGGGCTGCTCCCCAGGAAAGCATCTCTGGCAGCAGCGGAGCATCCAGCTGAGCGCTGACCCCAGATCTGGCTGTCTGCAAATCCCTTTGTCTTTGGAAAATTCCTGCCTCTGACTTGTTTTCTTCAGGTTGCGCAGGATCCCCAGGTATTTACAAAACATGGCTCCGCTTCCAGCCGCATTCATGGGTTTGGGAGAGCTTTCACCTTCTGGGAAGCCGCTCCCCAACCTGACCTTGAGCTTTTCTGTCCCGGTGAGGACTCTGTGTCATCATGCCCGCTTGCCCACATGGCCTCGGCAGCCCCTTCGCCAGCTGGGTTTTCTGCACCATGGTTCTCCAAACAAGAGCTGCTTTTGGGCTGCAGGGACCTTGCTCCTTCAGAGTGGCTGGGAAGTGTCGGCGACACTCCGAAGTGCTCCCAGCTCCGCTAATGCCTGGTGCTCTGCATCCCCCATCTCCTCAGGCACGCGTGGCACCCGTGCCAGGCTTGCTTTGCCAGCCCAGCACCACTCTCCCATCTCCCATCTCTTTCGTGCTCTTCACAGGGCCTCTACCTCGATATTAGGGTGCTGGGGACAGGGCAAATGTGGCTCCCCCTTGGCCACAAGACAGATCCCAGAGGAAGCCGGCTGGGCCCTGCTCCAGGTGACATCCTGCTGCCTCTGCCCCCAGGGGAGAGGGCAGTAGGTCATGGCAGCTGTGACCTGGTTCCCATCCCACGCCTCCATCCTGCCAGGGAGGGTGGTTGCAGAACAGAGCGTGTCGCCAGCCCCAGGTTGCTCAAGAGCCTTGGGGCTAGGAGGTAGAGGAGGAGTCTTCCAGCTGAGACAGCAGGAGAAATCTGGGGGGGGATGGACAACCATGATGCTCCTAAAAGGTGGCCAGGGCACATCGGTGCTTGCAACAAGTGCTCTGGATGGCTCTGACCTGTGAGGAAAAGTGAGGTTGTCCTGTCCCTGGTGGGAACTGTGCTTCTCACGTAAGGTGGTGTGGCTTCATGGCAGCCACAAGCCCAGACCTGCGGTGATCCTGCTCTGAGCTCAGGGATGGCAGTGGGGACGTGCCCACACGGCACGAGGCTGCCGCTGACCTCGGAGTGTGGCAGCAAAAATACCTATGTGCTGGGACAGCCCCGCGGAAAGGGCTGGCAGGGTGGGATGGAGAAGGTGGGGGACATCTTCCAGCTCTGCAACAGGTGGGAGCGAATCACCGCCAAACTGCTATGGAAGACAGTAAGTGTGACAGCAAGGGGAGCCAGGCTCATCCCCACTGTCCCCTGCTCACCCCCCACCCTGCCTGGAAGGGGGCCAGGGTGAGATGGGGGCCAGGGCCGAGCACCGGAGAGAAGGTCGAGCACAGGGGGACGGGAGCCCGTCCCCACCATCAAGACGAATGACTGGGAGCAAGGATACGGCTGTCGTTCGGCTGGGGACACGGCTGGACATCTCGCCGGTGCGGGGGAGTGCGGTGCAGCCCCCCTGGGTGCCAGGCAGGGGCGAACAGCAAACCCAAGGGCAGCGGGCGAGTGCCCCGAGAGCGGCGGGGACACGAAGCATGGGTTCGGGTGGCGTCGCCGTGTGCGTGGCCGCCGTGCCCCCTCGTGGCAGCAGGACACCGCTGGTGGCCCGGGCTGGCGTGGGCAGGAGCCACGCAGAGGCTGAGCACGGGTGCAGGCAGGAGTGGAGTTGCTGGGTGCTGCGAGGTGCCCCGCCAGGGTCGCCTCATCCCACTCCAAACACCCTCCTCGGGGTGCAGCACCCCGAGCCTGGCTCTGCTGCTGCGGCCAGAGGCCATGCGTGCCCCTGGTCCACACGGACCCTCATATGGCAGCCTCTGAACCTGCCTCCGCTCCTAAGGGAGGCCCCGGCCTCCCTCCACTCCCTCTCCTTCCCGGGGTGGTGGTGGGGGGGTTGCTCCTCTGGGGCTTTTTTTTTTGGTGTAAGCCACTTGCGCAGCAGCCAAGCAAAGCACTTCAGGCGCCGCTCAAGGGCAGTGTGTGCCCAGGGCATCCTGGAAATATCACCAAGGCTGCAAAAAAAAAAAAAAAACCCGCTGGAAAAAAATAAACAGGATGGCGAAGGTCTTCCCTGAGGACGTAGCTGCCCTGAGTGCTGTCAAACCGCTCGAGGGGTGTGTTCGCCAGCACACTGCCTCAGTTTCCCCTAGTGAGCCCTTGGGAGTGACAGTCCTGGGGTTGTCACATGTATAATGTCACTTTGGGCACCTGGGGCAGGTGCAGAGGGGCACGCAGATGCTTTTCTACCCCTTAGTCATTCCCGCTGTGCATTGAGAGGCTCCATATCATCTTTCGTGACTTCTTCATCCTTTCTTTGGGGACCCAAGTCAAGCACCCGGAGTGGAGGAGAGCCAGGCCGTGTCTTGACGCACCTCTGGGACACATGCAGCTCTTGGCATGGCATCCCACTGTCCCCAAAGCCACCTGGGACCATGACAGGCCCCTTGCAAGCTGGGGCAGGCTGGCACTGCCCAGCTCCTCTGAGGCCACCAGTGCGTCCAGCCTCATGGGCGAGGGACAACCCTGGGCAGAGGTGAGCCAGGAGGAAGAAGCTGCCCTGCCCGGGGGAGTTTTTCTTCATTCCTTGAAAGCCACAGAGACCTGCTGTGCGGGATTCAGGGCTGGAGGCAGGGCAGCGCCGAGGTGGAGCTGCTGTGATGGATGACGTGACACCAGTCCAAAATGCCTCTGCCACAGGTGACGGTGCCCAAAGCACTGCAGCTGGCAGAGGGGGATGCTCAGAAATGGTACCCCCCCACACCATCTAGCACCCGCAGGGAGCATCGCAGCCAGCACCCAGCGTAGGTTTCATCCGTGCCTGGGATGGCAGGAGCCAGGAGGTGGCATGTTCCTGTCTGGACACGTCACAGGCCCCATGGGGACAGGCAGATGCGTCCCTGGCGGCTTTTACGTCTTGAGGCAGCCCATCTCTGCCAAGCACAAGGAGACGTTTCCGAGGCTTGCAGCTTGGCCAGGGTCAGGTTGGCAGGGGACAATGTGGCTGGTGGGCCCTGGACCCACTCCGGGACAGGAACAACCCCTTCCCAGACTCACACCCTGGTCTGGCTAAAATCCCCCAGGAGAGGTTTGTAAGCGATAGGTGAGGTTTGAGACAGGGCACATACTCTTAACTTTACCGTGCCGCGGCCTCACGCTAGAGCTGCCGCTCCCACCCTCAAGCGTGCAGCCTTGAGAGTGGCAGTGGTCCTCGCTGCTTCTGGCAGGGTGCCCCTGGGTGTGTGGGTACAAGGGGGATGGCGCTGTCCCTGTGAGGGATGATGGTGCCTGCAAGCCCCGGGGCTGGCTGCTGCGGGCTGAGTGCTTGCCCTGGGCAGCAGAGCTGGGGCTGCAGGAGGAGGGATGCTGGCTTGGCATAGGGGGGAGTACCACATCACCTCGGTCTCTCCAGGGCTCTGCAAGGGGCCAGAGACACCAGCGTCCCCGAGCAGGGCCAACCCTGGGACATCTCCAACAGCAGCCAGTTCCTGCTCAGGACCAGGGTGACTGCTTCCCCAGGGATGCTGGAGGGAGCATCACTCCTTGCCTCCTGCTCCATGATGTCCACGGCATCAAGAGCCTCCAGCATCCCAGCCCAGCAGCAAGGTGACCTGGGCACAGGGACAAGGGACACTGGCAACCAGCAGCAAGTCAGATCACTTTATTGCCACAGCGGCCACGGGCCAGACCCAGCTCCCAAAGGGGGTCTGGGTCCAGCTGCTTGACCTCTAATACTGTTAAGAAGACAAAACCCAAGCTTCCATGCTCACGCACAGGCGCTTAGCATCCTCCATCCCGGCCACTATAGAACAGCTCTGGGGCATTGCTCCCATCCTGCTGCCCACTCCTCCTGGAGCTGGAGGCCACAATGGAAAGATGAGGCAAGACAAAGGATGCCAGTGCTAGAGCACCAGGGGCTGTCACAGCATCCTTTCCCGGGGGGCTGCGGGCAGTGGGGAGCAGCGGGAGCTCCCTTGGCTGCCTCAAACCTCCATGCCAGCCACCCGCCCCAGGCCCAGCGCCTGCACCAGGTCGTCACTGAGTCCACTCTTCAGTGTCCTTCTCACTGCAGGAAGAGGAGAGCGTGGCACCGGCAGCACGAGCAGCGATGGCTGTCAGGGGCCCCACGCACTGGGTGCCTGCCCGGCTATGGTGGGGAGGGGAGCGGTGGGGGGGGCATCCAGGAGTATGGTCTGGCCTCGAGGTAGCTCCTGCTGGGGCCTGGGGGGGCTCAGCATGGGAGGTCAGGGATGGCCAGTGGGCAAGGAGTCAGGCAGGGCATGGGGACAAGGACACGGAGATGAGACAAGGCATGGGGACAGAGATGGTACAGGGACACACAGATGGGAAAGAGTATCTGGGCAGGGACATAGGACAGAATACAGGGACAAGGAGATGGGACAGAGTACAGGGACAGGGCACAGGAACAGGGACACAGGGGTGGGACAGAGACACAGAGACAGGATAGGGCAAGGGGACATGGCCACAGAGATGGAAAAAAGCATCTGGGCAGGGACACAAAGATGGGACAGAGTACATGGGCAGAGGATGGGGACAGGGATGGGACAGGGCATGGGGACAGGGATGGGACTTACAGGACTTCCGATTGCCACGGGACCTTCTGCGCTCCTTGTTGGTGCAGGGCCGGGGGTTGGCATTGTGCGTCACTGATTTCACCAGCCGGTCCATGATTTCATCCGAAGCATCGTCTGGGGAGCTGGGAACATCCTCCTGGGCTGGAGAGCCCTGGGCTGGGCTGGCGTGCCCTGTCCCTGCATGGGGACAATGGGGATGCTGGCATCAGCTGTGCCCGGCCAACTGGGCATGCCTTGAGTGCCTCTGCCACCTCGCTCCTACCCCGGCTGGCCCGGCTGCGGCGGGCAGGGGCATCTGTGGTGGAGGTCAGCAGGCTCTTCATGCTCTCGTGACCCGCCTCCGTCTGCTCCTCGGGGCCGGTGGACACCACGGAGGGTGGCGAAATGGTCTCCGCAATGCTGGAGAACTTCTCGGTCTGCAGCAGGAGGAGAGGTGGACATCAGGGACCTGGGGCATCACCTGGTGGTGGTGGCCAGCCGAGCGTCCCCGTACCTCTGTGATGAGCCGTCCTCGGGTCTTGTTGCGCTCGCGGTGGGCAGCCCGTTTCTTCTGCTGCTGCAGGACGCGCTCCCGGCAGGTGCGGTACTCCAGGGCAAACTCCCGCAGCAGCTTGCAGATGGGCGTCACCTTCACGTCCCGTGCCGCGCTCGCCGGGTACCCCAGGTACAGCAGGAAGGAGTGAAACCTGGAGGGATGTCAGTCACAGCGGCCACCAACGGGACCGTGAGGTTCCCGTTGCATCCCCAGGACCTCAAGTGACCAACCTGTTGAGGACACGCCTGTGCACCACCTTCAAGACAACAATGCGCTGGGTGCTGTCCTTGAGGAAGTCTGTCAGCTTGCTTTTCAGCACTGGCTTGGTCTCGTGCTTGGCAATCACCTTCAGGTTGTCCCACGAGGCCCTGCACCTCCGCTCCAGCTGCACCAGGCTGTTGGCCAGCTCATCAAAGTCAACCTGGCAGAGCGAGACGCCAGTCCTTGGCCGTGCTGATGGAGCTAGGCAGCCATGGGGCCTGCACGCTTGCCTTGTCGGGTGTCACCTGCCTTGCCTCACCTTGGCAGAATGGGTGATGGAGGCAATCTCCGAGTAGAGGTCAGTGGTTTCTGGGAACTTCTCTACCACCATCTGGCAGAGATGGTGGAGTAGAGACTGCCGATGCACTGTGTCCTTCACTTCCGAGACCTTCTCCAGGTAGCCCAGCTCAAAGCCTCTGCTCTGAAACCCCAATAGACTCAGGAGGGCCTCTCCATTCCTCCTCCAGCAGACTTCCAGTCTACAGACCCACTGGGCCCCCACGAGCACCACCCAGCCTCAGGCACTGTCCCAGGCTTCAAATGGTCCCTCTTGGGTACCCATGCACCACAGCTGGACCTATCCTTGCAGCACTCAGGACAGGCCACATCCCCCACACACCCTGCTCCTTACCTGGGAGCCATTCAAGAAATTGCCCATGGCCAGCAGTGTGGCCAGGATGCACTTGAAGGTGTGATTTTTGGCCAGCTGCTCCATGCCCACCTTCAGATCAAACAGCGGCTCTGCAATCTCCTGGGTGAGGAAGGGGTGGTGAGACCATCCGTCCATCCTCTCCCTTGGGAGCCTCAGCATTCATCCTTGCCCACGAGGACCACCACCACGTGGTCAAGCAAGCCCGTGCTTGCCTTGGGGACCTGCAGCCCGTCCCCAGCCAGGATGGCACCTCCTGTATTTGGACATGGCTGGTCCCCACCAGGAACATGCTTGGCTCAGTTCTCAGTGCTGCCAGGGCTGGCAGCGGTGGGAGGGCAGAGGGTAGATGGGGGACATGGTTCTGTACCTGCTCCAGGCTCTCATAGTCCAGCTTGAAGGCCCAGAGCTGGAGCCTGGCTGTAAGGTCACTGATGGAAGACAGGGCAAGCAGGAACTGCTCCGCAGAGCCCAAGGGCACATCGGGGTTGGCCAGCTGGGCCTCCTGGATCTTCTGCTTCTCCTCCTCGGTTGGGACCATGGTCAGAATTTTCTAGAGCAGGTAAAAAAGGATGTGTCAGACTCCAGACACGTCACCATGGGATCTATCACCCCAGGGCTGGCAGCGCAGGCATCATGGCATGAAGGCCTCCCGACCAGGCGAAATGACCCGCATGAGGACCTCGGAGGGGCAGAGCTTCTCTGATGCTCACCTCAATCCCTTCCTTATTGACTGCAAACTCGTCAAAGTTGAGCACAGCTGTCTTGATGATGTGAATGGGTGGCAGCACCGTGAGGCCAATGTTGATGGCATTGCTCCTCTTGGGGTCCAGCACCACCACCACTTTCTTCCCATCAATGGCCTTCTACAAAAAAGGACAGGATGGATGGGGACAGCCAGGCAAAGGGCTCGTCTTATGAAAAGGGACCTGACCAGAGACCCAGCGGTGAGCCAAATCTGTGCGCCGCCCATCACAGTCCCCACCGAGTGCCTGGGCTGCGGGTACCCATCCTCAGCATAGGCTAGAGGTGACAGTGCATGTCTAGCGTCCCCAGGAACTAACAGCCTTCCTCCCACCCCTCAAGTCCCCTTGGGTGATGGGTTCCAGCCCGCTGGTACCTTTGAAGTTGGCACTTCCTTTGACCGTGACTCAAAGAGATGCTCCAGTTTGGCAGCATTGACCTCAACATTCTGCAGGGATGCCCAAAGCGTTGCCTGGCCAAACCTGCCCGACCCCACAGTGCCATCCAGCTGCTTCAGCTCCTTCCAGAAGAGCTTCACTGTCCTCTTCTTCTTGGCCTGGGAGGGGCCATCTGTTGTTGAGGGGCCTGGCAGCCCTGGCAGGGGTGGGCAGCCAGGGATTGGAGGAGGTGGAGGTGGTGGGCAGCCAGGGATCGGAGGAGGTGGAGGTNCCATGGGATCTATCACCCCAGGGCTGGCAGCGCAGGCATCATGGCATGAAGGCCTCCCGACCAGGCGAAATGACCCGCATGAGGACCTCGGAGGGGCAGAGCTTCTCTGATGCTCACCTCAATCCCTTCCTTATTGACTGCAAACTCGTCAAAGTTGAGCACAGCTGTCTTGATGATGTGAATGGGTGGCAGCACCGTGAGGCCAATGTTGATGGCATTGCTCCTCTTGGGGTCCAGCACCACCACCACTTTCTTCCCATCAATGGCCTTCTACAAAAAAGGACAGGATGGATGGGGACAGCCAGGCAAAGGGCTCGTCTTATGAAAAGGGACCTGACCAGAGACCCAGCGGTGAGCCAAATCTGTGCGCCGCCCATCACAGTCCCCACCGAGTGCCTGGGCTGCGGGTACCCATCCTCAGCATAGGCTAGAGGTGACAGTGCATGTCTAGCGTCCCCAGGAACTAACAGCCTTCCTCCCACCCCTCAAGTCCCCTTGGGTGATGGGTTCCAGCCCGCTGGTACCTTTGAAGTTGGCACTTCCTTTGACCGTGACTCAAAGAGATGCTCCAGTTTGGCAGCATTGACCTCAACATTCTGCAGGGATGCCCAAAGCGTTGCCTGGCCAAACCTGCCCGACCCCACAGTGCCATCCAGCTGCTTCAGCTCCTTCCAGAAGAGCTTCACTGTCCTCTTCTTCTTGGCCTGGGAGGGGCCATCTGTTGTTGAGGGGCCTGGCAGCCCTGGCAGGGGTGGGCAGCCAGGGATCGGAGGAGGTGGAGGTGGTGGGCAGCCAGGGATGGCAGGAGGTGGAGGTGGTGGAGGTGGGCAGCCAGGGATGGCAGGAGGTGGAGGTGGTGGAGGTGGGCAGCCAGGGATGGCAGGAGGTGGAGGAGGAGCCACGAGAGCTCCAGCGCTTGTTGCTTCAATGCTGGGAGGGAGGAAGGAGCCATTGGCCATGGACCCCGTGTCCAGGATGTCAAAGTCATCTTCTTCCCCCAAATCAGTGAAGTCCAGGTCCTTGATCTTCAGCTGCACGGGGATGGCCTCCAGGCGCTCCCACGTCAGCTCCATGTCCTTCTTGATGGGCATCACCCCAGTGTTCTCCAGCTTCTGCGCTGTGTTCTCAGCATCTACGCTGGACATAGCACGTGCCAGCTTGGCATGGGCACTGGCCACTGGCCCATCTGGAGTCCTGCCACGGAGCCAGGTGCCCTCCTGCTCCTGACTGCCACCTCCCTCAGCGTCCATCTCCACCTCACCCTGGGCCAAGGGGGACAACAGGACCTCAGGGAAGACCTTTTCCCTCCCTGACTCCGAGGAGCCCTTGGCATAGAGCATGTCCAGCATGAACTTGGTGTCACAGGAGATGGTGCTGCAGGAGTCGGTGGTGTCCAGGCGAGACCCTACAAGGAGAGAGGGAGAGGCTGGGACAATCTGCTTGGAGGGGGCAGGTGCTGCTGGGCTGCACGTAGAGTTGGAGTCCTGCTACCTGGCAGGGTGTGCTTGCATGACAGCCTTTGGAGTGGGACAGGGAGGCACCACCCAGCTCCTCCACAGCTCTGGGTATCACAGGCATGGACTGGGTGCAGAGGGGCCACTAGCGCCCACCACAGGTACCTGGATGAGCCCAGGGCTGGGAACACGCAACCCAGCAGCACCTACTTATGCTGGGTGGCTCCATCCCGGCCTCAGTGGTGCTGCTGTCCCTGTCCCACACGAGAGCAGTGGGATGCTCCAGCGCAGCATCTCCAAGGACATTGAGCCGTCCCTTGGCCATGGAAGAGATCTTCTCCTTTTGGGCTGCAGCCAGGTTCTCCAAGAAGCGAGCTCTGCAAGACAGGGGTGGATGTTGTCTGGGAGCAAGGCAGGGATGGGGACGAAGGGGATGATGGTCAAACCACGCCATGCCACACTGCACAGCCAGCCCCACAGCAGAGAAACCCCCTGCACTGGCCACACCGCATTGGGAACCCAGAGGATTCAACGTCCTCTGGGTCCTGCAGAGCAACAGGTGATGCCGCCATGGCTCGAGGACAGGGATGCCACAGCCCCATGGGAGCCAAAGGCTTGTGCCATCAGGGTGCCACTGTCACCTGATGGTCCCAGAAGACCTGGTGCTCACTGCAACCCTTGTTCAAAAGATGCAAAACCCAGGAGGGCACCCAGGCAGAGACTCGTGGGGACTCCTGCTCCTCATGCCCTGCATGACCGGAGCCCAGACACCTCTGGCCAGGCACTGGCCTGAGGAAGCGCATGCCTGGAGACACACGCATGCCTCTACTTACTCAAACTTCCTCAAAATAGGCTTGTCCCCATGCAAGGGGGGGGCATCCTCCCGCCTGAGGGAAAACAGGGGTTAGCCCCCGTTGCCAGCAGCCTGCTCCGGGGCTCATGCCTCCTGCATGCACCCGCCTGGCAGCCCTCCGGTGTGGGACCCTCGGCCCCACCATCACCCCATGGCCCTAGGGCAAGCTGGGAGAGCCCCAGGCGAGTCCCCTGCTGCGCGCGCACCGTGTGACGGGGCACTGTTGCCCACCATAGGTAGCCAGCTTGCCACCAGGATGGCAATGCCAGCCCCCTGCAGGGACAGCCCACCCCAGAAGGGGGATCAGAGGGTGCCGTCACCCCACGGGGGATGCTGACGATGAGGGGAGCAGGCAGGACCCGGAGGGGAGAGGCAACGGATGGAGGCAGCAAGGTGGGGGCATGGGGCAGCGAGCAAGGCAAGGCAGTGCCTGCTCCCAATGGAGCATCATGCCGGGAGGGAGCACACGCATGCAGAGCCCGGGCACTTACCAGACAGGGGCAGTTTGGTGCAGCCTGCAAAAGGAAAGATAGAAAGAGTGGGCAGAGGAGAGGGCAAGCGTGGGCAGAGAGGAGGAGCGAGGAGGAGCTGGAGCAGAGCCGTGCGTGCCCAAAGGACGCCCTGGAGACCCTGGCTGGACCATCTCAGACGCCCACTCCCCCATCACGCTTCTCTCCAGTCCCAGTGCCTGCCCAGACCCCGTCACCCCCTGGGACGGGCACACCCCATGCTCTGGGAGCCCACTCACAGCCCAGGGGGACCCACTGTCCACCCAGCCCCTGCCGGCTGCTTACTTGTAGACGCTGCGCTCGCCCAGGCCTGGGGGCTGCTCCTTCTCGGCTAGGGGGGAGGCCAGGGCCAGCCGCATGCTGGACGCACTGTTGTAGACGCTGCCGGGACAGGGTCTGGAAGAAGATGTGACAGGAACTGAGAGCGGGTCCTGTGGGGCTGCCCTCCACCTGGGCACTGGGAACAGACCCGAGTGCTGCTCACGCTGCATCCCAGCATCTTTGGCGTCCCGGGGGCATCCCCACCACAGGCCACCTCCAGCTGTACTTACTCTGCAGGGCTGCTCAGCGTGGGGACAGCCGGAGTGTTCTTGGTCAGATGCTCCTTTGGGGTGCCAGGGGACCCCAGCAGCAGCTGGGCATCAGGACTGGGCTCCAGGCAGCTGCCCTGAGATCGCCACCCACGCCGGCCCTCGTCTGTCCTCCTCCGCTCCTTGCGTCCCCCTGGGGACGGCTCCTCCACCCCATCCTCCAACTTGAGAGCGCTCTGTAGAGGTGCCAAGGGGGCATAGCACCCGGCACAGCACCCCTGCCACCCCACGCGCCCACCCTCCCCATGTCCCCACGCAGAGCCTCAGCTGGCACTGGGATGCGGAGCTGGACGTCCTATGCCCTGCCATGGGACGTGGCGCGCAGCCAGATCCCACGTGCAGGCATCACCCGAGGGAGCCCCGCTCACTTCGTAGAGCGTGAACTGCTGCTTCAAGTCGAGATCGGTGCCCTTGCTGCCCAGGTACTGCTGCACCACCCGCTCCATGCCCTGCTGTTCCAGGCAGTCTGTCACATCGTAGAAGGTGTCCTGATCTGGGAGGGCTGCCAGCGTCTGAGCAGGACCAGAGAGACGCTGCTGGGACCGGTGTGACCCACACTGAGCCCTGCCAGCGTGGCATTGTGGGGACGCTCTGCCATCCCCCTCCAGACCTTGTTGATCAGTGTCATGGCAAACACCAGCAGCTCTGTGTCAGCCCCGTTGCGTTGCTCCAGGATGGCCATCAGGTTGGACCACGGACACGTGCCTGGGAAAAGCGGCACACGCAGCTGACACGTGGGCCAGGGAGACACATCGTCTGCCGGCGGGGACCTCGTGGGTGGCTGGGGCTGCACCCACCTCTCGCCTGGTCCATGGCGTTGACAGCACGGATGAGCAGCAGGGCGTTGGTCTCCGTGTACTCCACGAACACCAGCAGCAGCTTCAGCGCCATCTTCACCACCAGGCGAAACTGGGACAAGGGTGGTGATGGGGTGGCTGTGTCCAAGCCCCAGGGCTGGAGGCTTTGCCATGGGGCCAGGGACCAGCCTGCAGCTGTGTTGCTGATGGCCAAGGGGCACCAGGAAGGGACCCAGAGCAGGACCCTCTCTTACTTGAGCTCTGTGCCCAGGAGCACGGTCACATCAAGACAGGGAGCTCTGGGGACCCTGGGTGACTTCCAGATGGGCGGGAGCAGGACCCAACACACCCAAAGGTACCAGGGCACCGTGCCCGAAGGCAGATGATGGGGTAAAGCCCCTGAGAGACAACGCAAGGGGACAGTCACAGGCAGGGGTGCAGCGGGGGCTTACTGGGCTTCCCGACAGCGTGTACAGCCACTGGACGGTCTCGTTGTGGTTGATGACGCCCTGCATCCCGTCCACGAAGAGCATGATCTGGCTCAAGGCTGCAAGGCAGAGAGCAGGCAGGGTCACAGCACGGCGGGCAGGGCTGCACTGGGCAGGGGTAGGGCTGGCCCAGCGCCGCGCAGCACCACCACACCACAGGCAAGGACAGGCAGCTGCCTGCAAGGTAGCCCAGCCAAACTCTCTTGCTTGCCCTGCCGCCGCTCGCCAGCCTTCCTCCCCAGGGATGAGAGATGCCCTGTACCCAAATACCAACCCCGGAGGATGTAGTTCTGGTAGTTCTGGTCGGCCTCCGTCCCCACTTTGATCAGGCACGTCAGTCCATCCAGGTTCACGAACTCCGGCACCAGGTCCTTGTCCTCCTGCGAGGCAAAGGCCAGGCGTTACCGCAGTGCGGGGAGGGCAGCCAGCCCCGGGGGAGCACCTGCGGAGCCCCGCACCGCGCCGGCGTCACCGTACCTGAAAGAGCTGCTTGAGGGAGAAGAGGGACCGCCGCAGCTCCGGCCCCTGTGAGTTGTACAGCTTCTCTGGAAGGAAAGGAGAGACACGATGGCCTGGCCCGCAGGGGCTCGCTGCTGAACGGGGGCTCCAAAATGCTCCCAGCAGCTCGGGAAAGCCCCGCATCCCGCCTCAATCCCTGTGCTGTCAACATAGGACGCCGGTGTTGCCCCCAGCTGTGGCACACGCAGGGTGGAAGCAGCTGCAGCTCCATAACCATTTATTTCAGCCCTGCCACCTTCCTATTTCCATTTTTTGCTGTTTTTTCTGCCCAGCAATGACATAAATATCCCCTCTGGTTTCCTGTGCAGAACTGAAACAGGAACACAGGCAGCAGACCGAGCTACTTTTAGCAGTCCCTCCCCAGGCAGAGCCCTGGAGCCCTCAGCAGCCCCGCGGCTTGGGAATTGCTGCAGGATGGGGATGGGAAGGACGGCAGTGTGACGCCGGCTGCTTGGGGACAACAGGATGGTCATTGGGCTGGAGGCTGGGTGGAGACTACATGGGGACAGAGCCTGCAGGCAGGAGCCAGCACAGAGCAGCCGGGGAAACGGGAAGTTGAAAAGCCCTGCTCCAACGAGCAGAGACCAAAGGCATCAGTAGCCAGTGCTTCCCGCATCCAAAAATCAACTTATCCAAGCATCCTGAGCTATTTCGGTCAGGCTCAGAGTTGTGACAAGCCAAAAGTAAGCTGTCCAAGGAGCCCCTCAGACATGTCGACGAGGGCTCTGTAAAACACAAGGTCCCGGTAGCCTCCTCCACTCGCTTATCGGCTTTGTCAGAGCAGCCGAGAGAGAAAGCAGAGCAGCCCAGGGCTCAGCCCGAGCCTGGGAACCACCAGCATAGAGCACGACCCTGGCCTTCCTGCAAGGAGACAGCTCCACACTGTGCCCCTTCCTGCACTGCTTGAGGAGGTGATGCCCAGTGGGCATCGCTCTGCTCAGCGCTTGTTTTGCCCCTCTGCTAAGGAGAAAAAAAGGCTTGTGACTCCCAAATATTTTGCAGGACCACCAAGCGGGCTGCCTGAAGCCGCGGCAGCGCTTTCTGCTGTGCAAGAGCTATTTGTTTGTATCCTCCAAAGCTGTATTTAGAGCTCGCCTGAATGACCCAGCATATCTGCAGCAGGCAGGAGGCTCCCAGCTGAAGAGGCAAAAATCCTGATCCCTGAGAACGGAGGGGATTAACCCAGCAGGTCCCCACCAGCCTTGGGGACCATGTCCCCTGCAGCTCTGGGGGGTTACGGGGCGGGCGCAGCCCTGGGCTGTATCACTCCCTCTCTCCAACACAAACAGCCCAGCCAAAAACTCACCAAGGAGACCAAAGCCCCACCATCTGGGGGGGTTTAAGCCACCAGACCTGCACCAGCCCAGAGGAGGGAGCAGCCCCAACTCACCGATGATGGCATGGACTCGGACAGAGAGCTGCGTGCGCAGGATCAGGGTTGGCCGTCTCCCCTTCCTAGGGCAGGGGGAAGCACCATGTGAGCACCTGCAGCGAGAGCACCACGGTCCCCGGCCTCTCGCCAGTAGCCCCCCCGGTGCTCACACGCACATGGCGTCCCTGTGTCCTGTCCCTGGAGGGCTCAGGCATCCCACGTGCCTCACCTGACCTCCTCGTAGAAACCCTCCAGATCATCCTTCTGCTCCAGCAGGGACAAGTCGAGGTCCAAGTAGTGTCCGGCGGGTGAGACCTGCAGCGTGCAGTCCTCCAGCTGGGGATGCAGACAGCCCGGCTTAGTCCCCGTGCCCACCACAGCCCTCCTGGCTCCTGGAGGACGCAGCATCCCCAGGTCACCCTCCTGCCTGCACCGAACCCACCGTGCAGCTGCATCCCAGAGCGTGGTGGCAGGTCCCACCCTGTCCCCGAGTGCTGGCCCTGAGGGGAGATGCCCTGGCACCCTCTGCCCCAGCCCACCGGCAGGTTGAAGGAGAAATGTGGAGCCTCAGGCTGGGAAAAAGCAGAGCGAGGACGGCCCCATCGCCGCCAGGCTCCTTGGCAATCCCTTGGACGGGAGCCACGGCAAGAGGCTGATCCGCAGCCTGGGGCTCGCCTTAGTCAGCCAAGGTGCGACTCGGGCAGGATCCGTCTCCTCCCAGGGCTGGTGCCTTCGCCTGGGCAGATGAATTGCCTCCGCCTGCAAGGACCGGCTCTGCAGGAACTGCCAAGGCACCCGGCTGGGCCAGGGACACCCCAAACCAGGGCAGATCCCACAGGGATGCCCCTCAGCTGACGCAGCCTCTGGCTCAGCTCGCAGCCACGTGGCATCTTCCATTGGCCCAGGGAAAAGCACAGCCCAAGGAAAGGCTGGCTGAGGGCGTCTCCCCCCAAAGCCCACGTACAGCACTCACGGTGCACCCAGCCAGCAGGAACAGCACCCAGAGGTGCCCCAAACACAGCACCTGCACAACCCCTGAGCCACCCGGGATCCAGCAGCACCCGGGCACGGTTCGAGGGCGAGCTCCCCATGGGATGCAGCACTTCGCTCTCCAGGCGTGAGTGAAGGCAGAGCACCCCTGTCACCCCAGCACCTGGTCCTGTTCCTAAAGTGTTTGCAGCCCTCTCTCCCCCCAGCTCACCCCACCTCTGAGGAACTGATGCTCCTTTGTAAATTTGCACAGCAGTGCTGTGTAACCACCTGCGGAGCTGAGGACCAGGGATAAAACCCCATTACTAACGCAGCTACTGCTGGAAAAAGAGTGAGCAGTGCAAACAGCAACCAGGGCAGAGAAGCGGGAACTCATCAGCCGTCTAAAAATGCCCCCCAAATTCAGCCCCAAGTTGTGAAAACCTCCGAGCACAGCACTGTGGCTGAGGAGCTTGGGTGGGGATGGTCATAGCTCCTCCAGCTTTACCACTGATGCCTGTACCCACCGTGGCCCTGGCAGCCCTCGGGCAGGCTGCCGACCCACAGAAATGCTGAGTACAGCTCCTGCGTCTCACTGAGGTTGCTTTCCGCGAAAGCCTCATCTCCTCGAGTCACAAGCTCATGCAAGAGCTCGTACGTACAACATCGCTGCGAGCATGACGTGAAAACCAGAGGGCAAAGAAAAAATGCCACGTGCATTAAAATAATTAATGACTCTGATGACTAAGCCTTGGGATAACAGGCAATTTGGCAGGGCACCACCATTGGGTTGGACACAGTTGTTATGTTGTTAGCGTCCCGCTCCACCTCCCATGGTTGCTGGCCACGCCAGCCAGCCATGGCAACGTGCACCAAACACAGGCTGCTGGCTCCGGGCAAGCGCTCCTGGCTGCCAGCTCTGCCACGGCGGGTATCTCTAAAGCTGACCCCAGGCAGGGTTTGCTTGCTGGGGAAAGCTGCAATTCCTGCATGGGAAAAGGTCTCTCCTGGGCATCCCTGCATCCTCCTGGGCACGGGAGGCACCTCCTGCACCCCCCTGGGCATCCCTGCATCCTGCCAGGCACTTAAACACAGTGAAGAGCAACTCACAGCTCCAGCACAAAAGCTTTGCCTTCTCTGGGCTGCCAGACCCCTGGCAAGCCAGAGTTAACGTCCCCAGTTCCTACCCGGCCGGTGACATGTTCCAGATGGCGGGGGACACCAAGCCCCCAGGATGTGACCCTGCACGTTTCCCATGTGAGCTTGGCAGCGCTCCCCACGAGGGATGCTTCGAGTGCCTGGCCCTGGGTTTGGCTGCAACCCCCCTGGCGAGCACCAGCCCCTGGGGATGGAGACAGGCCATCTCAGGCTCACGTGGCCCTGCCAAAAATCCCGGGGCAGCACTTCCACACTCAGGAGCACTGACTGCCCCGGGACCAGGGTTACTCCCACGCCTTCAGATGAGGTTTTGAACCCCACAGGATCTGAGCAGAGACCTTGGGGTAGCGGTCCTGGGGACAGCACGTTGGGGCCAGAGGGCACCAACAGCTCCCAGCACAGCACGGCTTTGATCCATTTGGCTCCTGCTTGTAAAACCGTTTTCAAATGAGCTGGGCTTCAGAGGTCAAGGGGACACGCAGGCAAAGCAGAGCTGGGGGAGCAGGAGAGCATCCCATGCTCACACCTCCAGCCCTCGGCCCCTGGGAGCCCCAGGCACGCTGCAGCGGCACTGATGTCCTCCATCCACCCTATTGCCTCAAACCTGAGACACTGGGAAGGTGGAAAAACACGGATCTCCCTGATCCTACCAACACTGAGCAGCTGCAGCCGGCTCCGAAGCTCAGCAAGGACACATGTGCCAGGCAAATGAGTGCCCAGGGAGAGCAGCGGGACTGACCCTCCCAAACCATGGCAGCTGTGATGGAGGCATCCTCCACCCACACTGAACTTGTGCCACCCACCACGGCACCACGCCTTCCTGCTCACTCCTATCATGGCATCCCCACAGGGGAGGATGCTCCAGGGCTGGGCAGTGAACATCCTCTTCATCTGCCAGCAGAGGAACCACTTCCCCCCCCCCCC
>VZSC01014190.1:41745-65346 GCA_013398225.1 Steatornis caripensis | reverse complement strand
TTAACTCTATCATAGCCGAACCCAGGACACATAGTAGCCTGGAGCAAGGACAATGGAGGGCCTGGCAGTTCTTCGAGGGAAGTGGATGCTTCATCCCTGACAATCACAAGGGAGTTTCACTGAAACATCCNTGCTCTGGGTCGGCTACCCCCCTGCCAGCGTTCTGGGGAGAATTAACTCTATCATAGCCGAACCCAGGACACATAGTAGCCTGGAGCAAGGACAATGGAGGGCCTGGCAGTTCTTCGAGGGAAGTGGATGCTTCATCCCTGACAATCACAAGGGAGTTTCACTGAAACATCCCAAGTGTGGGAACTTACAGCTCACTGAAGATTTTGAAGAAGAAAAAAATTTAGTTTAATTTTGAATGATTATGCATTGAAAATATTCCTGTCCCTCAAGATTACCAACAAGCCAAAACCTTAAAAAAACTCCATCTTATCTACCTTTAGTACAAAGGAGTATCTCAGATGACATGAGAAAAGATACCTTCAGATAATTCATAAATTCTACTCAGATAGCAGGTGTTTTTTCCTCCCCGTTATGACCATAACATTCTCTGTTAAGCAACCTACAATGTCAGACCAGTGCCGACACCAATTCCTGGTAGACAGATGGCCATGCTAATAAAATGCCGTTCAGCTCTGCTGAAAAACACAAGTTGAATATATACTGCATGCAGAATTGAAACTGCCTTCTTAACATTAGAGGGTATATATCGTTAAAGTGGTGTCAAGGTATGTGCAGAGCATCATAAAGAAACCAAAGCTCTTACTGAAAGCAAAGAACCTGATCATGGAGCAAAGTACACCAAAGCTGAAACACTCTCTGTTGACATAACCAGATTTTAGTTCTTGCAATTCTCACTATAAGTACTTAATTTGACATTGAAGGGGAAAAAAAGAGATATATCTGAAAAATGTGTAAGAATGGCTTGCTTTGTTAACATACATTGACCATAAGAATCTGACATGACCTTGGTTTCTCATTTCTCTCTTGTACAGTGTTTCATGAGTAATTCCTCCTTTAAAAGCAGGATTTTTCTTCTCTTGATTATAGAAAAAAATAATCCTAAACTTAAGCCTCTCTTTTCCTGATGTTACAGTTGCAATTATGTTGATATATGCTCCCAACCTTTTGTAGCCTACCTCTAAAATATTGTGAAACGAGTGCTATCTTTCAATCACATGCTCTTGTTCTCTTCATTCTCTTTACTCAAGGTTCAAGTGTATTTATTTCCTTAAGCAAGCCAAACTCCTCCAAGCACATCCACCTATTGCCCACTCAGTCTACAATTTTCCCCTTTNTATGCTCCCAACCTTTTGTAGCCTACCTCTAAAATATTGTGAAACGAGTGCTATCTTTCAATCACATGCTCTTGTTCTCTTCATTCTCTTTACTCAAGGTTCAAGTGTATTTATTTCCTTAAGCAAGCCAAACTCCTCCAAGCACATCCACCTATTGCCCACTCAGTCTACAATTTTCTCCTTTTAATACAATGAAAATCTGGTTTTGAACCTTGTCTGATAAATAGAACAATCAACATACATTCTTTCTAATTCAGATGCAATATGGCAGCTATCTAACATTTAATTGTGTTTTGCTTTTCATCCTAATTCTTAGGTCTTCACTGCTTGCTTAATTAACTTTTGGAAAGAATTTAAAAATAATAGATTACAAGTAGTTTAAAACTCAGCCTTCAGTGACTTCTGTTCCTCTTAACTTATGGGCCTCTTGCCCTGCTTGTGACGTTGCAGAGATCTGTGTCATTTTTGTGTCCCCTAAAGAGACAGCAATCAGCGTAGATGCTTCTGGGCAGACACTGGTTAAACATACATGGCAATCTTAGCAAAGGTGTTTGAGGCAGTCCATGCTATTTTCTTCAAACCTTGCATGCATTATATCTCAATGCTAGGCAGCCACAGAAATCCATTTCTTACATTATTTCAAGATGCTTGAAAAGGAGAGGCTGTCGTCCCGAGAGGCAAGTTGCTTGCTTCCCCTGAGAATCACAGTTGTGAAAAATCTACATTGTTTTGTGCTGTCTGACTTCTCCAGGCTTTAGATCCAAAGGTGTTTGAAGAAATATGTAATGCCAAATCCTGAACTGTCTGCAATGAGTATTCAAGGAACGCATTATGAAGTTATGAGAAGTTACGAATTAATTGATGTCACAGAGCTATCACTTAGCAAACCCAAGGCAAAAGTGCTTGCAAATCGCATTGGCAGGGAGTAGCAAGAGCTGCCTGCTCCGCGGGGCCAGGTAAGCGGGAGCCAGCGGAGGCGGCCTGCAGCACCTGAACTCGGAGGGCAGAGTAGGTGGGGTGACAGTAACCTGGATCAGCTATGAGCAAGTGACCAGGGAAGAGGCTGCAGAGCCCGTTGCTACTCCTGGGGCCTTTGCTTCCATTTTTTTGATGCGCATGCATGTGATTTCCTGGGCTGGCCATGCAGAATTTTTCTAGACTTGGTAAGGGAGGGCTTCAACAAACTTTTTGTATCAAGCCTGGTTTAGTTGCTTAGAGAACTGCATTTGTCAGTAAGTAGACAATGTTTTCCTGCCCCAGCATATTTGTAAACGATAAATGGTTAGGGTGGGAAAGTCTTCATATTTATTTGCCTGTCTTTTAGATGAAGAAGGAAATTTTCATGTGTTACGATAAATGGCTCAAGGCCTCTAGAAAAAACACCACCAATATTTCTGTCCTTGAATAAACAAACACTGAGTTGTTCTAGAACTTTGTAGCTACAATTGGACTGTGTGCAGCTGAAAACCCATTAGTAAAGCTATCACCTGAGATACGATTCCAATTGCTAAACAGCTTGGGCATTATCTGAATGTCTTATCCATAAAGTATTTAGACTTTATAATTAGATTTCAGAAAGACATGGATTGATCAGCTCTTATCCTCATTTAGGAAATGATACCCCCTTCTGGATTTTAGTGTCTGTTTCCACTAATGTCTACAGTTTAGAATCCTATAATGTATTTAACTCCAATCTATCTATACAATATCTGCAATACAGGAAAACAACATTAAATTTTAAATGAGCAGGTTTCCAATAGGTTTTCTCAGCTTTATGGATGTTTCAGATACTATTGCTAANTACCCCCTTCTGGATTTTAGTGTCTGTTTCCACTAATGTCTACAGTTTAGAATCCTATAATGTATTTAACTCCAATCTATCTATACAATATCTGCAATACAGGAAAACAACATTAAATTTTAAATGAGCAGGTTTCCAATAGGTTTTCTCAGCTTTATGGATGTTTCAGATGCTATTGCTAAGAGGTTATAATATTTCATGCCTCTGTTTCACACAGAATATATTGCATTTCTATAATCCTTTGCTTCTCTGTTTGCCATTTGCCAATAATCCAGCTGTGTCTCATTCCAAACTTGGCCTGCATGTCTGCTTGGTTTCCCTGCATTGTATGAAAAATGTGTTTCTGTGAAGCTAAAGGACAGACTTGGTTTGCAAGTGCAACATTTAGGCTGAGTTCTGAGTTTAAAGATCTTAGAAACAGATTTTGAAAAAAATGTAGAGATAAGACAAAGAAACAAAAAATGGAGGAGGAAGGATGGGAAAAGGGGTGGGAGCATATAGGCCAGAACAGTGGGGCAAACAGTCTTGTAGTTCAGAGGATGTGGGAGAAATTCTTGTAACAGATATGGGCAGAGCAGAACCAAGCATAAACTTTTGAAATTCCAGACAGGAATAGATGTAGATCAACCCTGTATTCACAATTGGGCAACTTTCTGTCCAATGTCATAAAAAGAGTGGAAGCAGATAGAAGATTAATAAAGTCACTGTCTACCGAGACCCAAATACTTACAGGAATCTTCTATCCTACAGAAGAAAATTATTACTTACTAGTGATTTTATTGTAGCAAAGAATGACTCTAATGGTGGCTGGAGTTTCTGGTTGTGATGGTCATTTACTTGCAAATGACAAGTGGAAATGGCAATGCCAGTCACTGAAAACAGCATTGACTGAAAAACCTTAAGGAAAAAGGGTATGTAATTAGAAAAGAACAAATGCTCTAATGATCTGTTAACAATAGTAACAGAAATAGTTCACTGCTGAACTAGCCCATATTTTATCGATTCTTCCAAAACTGTTCTTCCCACTGAGCAGACAGACAAAGGGAGGCAGACAAATTCTACTTTTCTGAAGACAGGCCAAGCAGAAACCTAGTCCTGGCACCCATTAACCTGACCTTGAAAACTTTGTCATGGGAATGGTGTGGTTATGTTTGAAACACAAGCAAAATTAAATTCATATTTGATGGTCTTAGACCTTTATTGTCTGGGCAAGATAATTAATTTACCACTTTAATAAGGAGCTTGTAGAATGTAAAATCTTGCTTGTTAGCATGATAACAAGCCTGTAAATGGAGTACTCTCTTTAGATTCTAATATAACCAGCTTAATGAGAGCAGGGGGATTAAAAGAGCTTCCTCCACAGCACATATCTGATTTAAATTAATAAAAGCACTAATGAAAAATTATCTTGGGGATGAGACAATAAACCTGCTATGAGACCTTCAGTACCCAGTCCCCATGGAATACAAACACTAAAAATCACAGCCTAAATACATTGCTGTTTACTGAAGCCTTTAGTGTCACAGCCTACATGCTTAAACCCAGGAATGACCAATTCAAGGTCTTCAGTATTTCCCAAAAGGCAAACTAACTTTCATACTCTTTAATGATACCCTAAAACCACAGTATCTTTTCTGCATTGCATCTACCTTGTTATAGCTGCAATACCTTTTGTTCATGTGGGAATTTAAGTTGTGTTAGCCAGCCAAAGTATCTTCTGCCCATCCTTTTATTGATTATTAGTAAACCACAAATATTACTGTCATTCTTCATCTCAGTCTGGACACTATTTGGCTTTGTAGCCTAGTAACCGGAGGCTTTGGCCACATGCAGCACCATAAAGATGAAGGTCAGGACGATGGGAGTGTTCTACAATCTCCTTGTAGGAAGGTGAACGGAGAAGCCCAGGGAGCAGGCCTGGATCAGTAAAATTATCTTTCTACTTGGCAAACCTTATGGCATATCTGTTAAAAATGCCTATGCTCTAACCTTGAAGGAATGGTGCTTTTTTAATTAAAATGCTATAAAAAGGATGGTTTATGTTCAGTTGTATCCGGTGTGCCTGGCTGACAAGAGTTACTCACTAATTCTTTAACTCATAAAGTTGCTGTGAAGAAGTTCAGAATAGTGCAGAACCTGAAAAAGAAGAGAAGGCTTACTGTAGAGCTGAAGGAGTGTGACTAATCCTTGCTTGGCACTGTATGTTTCCCAATAATGGAGTTAGCGCAGTACAGTACCATTAAGAGGGGTGACCAAATGGACCAGAGCAATAACAGGGGAAAAGCAGGGAAGAACTGCCAATAAGACATCAGCTGGCAAGGCCCCGCAGGGTAGAGCAAACTGCCAGCCAAGGTCTGAGGGTAGGTTACATTTCTGTTGAGTATTTAAGACTGAACATACTCAGGATTTAAGCTGTGTTACACTGAAGGGTCTCCAGGTTTCATAAAGGAGTTAGAGGGTTCGTACTGAATGATGAAGATCCCTTTTGCACCGGAGTACATGGAGCACCTGTAGCCACCGACTGTTTCAGTCTCCAGGAGATTTCTTCCATGCAGTGTAACAGAGAATTTTGTATTAGCAGTCCCTGTGTATTTTGGAGATTATTCAAAGTTAGGGAAGGTAACAACATTAGTGTTTCTGAAGAGTCTACTCTAGCACAAAGTTTTGTGCTTTTTTTGGTAGGCAGGTTTGTATTTCATGTTTGTGATTATTTACTGACTGAAGACGCTCTCCATGTAATTGCCTGGCTGTGCTGTCGGGCATCTAATAGCATATTTTTAAAGTAGCTCTTCTTATTTCCGTCTCTCAGTTTACTTCATTATTCTTCACTAGCTTCAGGAAACTGGCCTTGTTAAGCTGCTCAACTTTGGCAAATATTATTTTTAGTTCAGTGAGTAATTCTATTTTATCCAACACAGCAAACTTCTGTTTGGATTTGCCTGATAATTTTCTGCATTTCAGGAGGTAGTTTTTTCTTATTTTTAGAAACATCCTGGGGATTAGTAACAGTAAAAGAACATCGTATGTTCTCAAATTGTTGTGATTTCTCTTTCTGGAGAAGAAGTTCTGAGTTGTTTCTTTTTCACTGTCTAATTTGGACAACACAACTATATCATGATTCTTAGAATAAAATGGATTTGCCTAGTAGACTTACTCATACCACTCATAGAAGTCGTTTGTAATGTAGCGCAACTGGGATTATGACCTCATTAAAATTTATGTAATAAGCATATGAACAGCAAGATCCCCATTCTCTCCCCTCAAAACAAAACAAAAAAAAACCTTTGCCACACGAAGCTTCATTGCTAAACAGGCCAGGGAGAAAAAAAATGTAGACTAAGATATTACATCTAGTTAAGGTTTTTTTCTGGATAGGGAAATCAAGGCAGAAAATTATTAAAATTACTTCCAGAAATTTACAAAGTCTGTTGAAAAACAGGTCTTTGAAGTTCCAGTCCAGTATTATAAAATTGTCCTTCTCATTCCTTGTTGAAAATGGTGAACTCTGTGGGGATAAGAAGGAAGTCCAGATTCTTTCTCTTCGTCTTCTAGCCACAGATCTGATGAGTTACCTGCCTTGAAGACTGATTTGTTTGGAGACAAATACTGAAAGAGGGACAACAAATAGTGATTTAGGATGAAAGTGAGTGATAAACCAATTGCTCTCAATTCATTGCTCATTATCACAACGGCAATGAAACAAAAGACATATTTGTGCAGTAGCTCTGGATAAGAAAACAACCTAGCCTATCCACAAGTATATTGAAAAGCCTAAGGAATTCACATCAGACTTGGAGCTTGTAGTAGTTTTCACCTGGTCTGCGTACACCTTACACACAGGTCAAGGAGCCACAGGGACCCCCTTCAGAAACTGAAAGAGCTGAAACAAAACACTCCCGATGAGGCTGGAGGCAGGAGCTGAAACTTCCCTGGATCTGGCAAACACGAGAGATGTTGAGAAAGGAGTAATCAAGCTAGAATTATAAAGATTCAAAAAAAGGAGTGGGAAAAGTGTAGAAAATAAGGTCGTCAGGGTAGGGTTTTAACAGTGGGAAGCAGAAATGGTAGTGCTGAGAGTGGGTATTGTAGCTAAGCACCTGAAAGGTGATGAATAGAGCCAGGCAAAGTACTTTGGTGGAAAACACAGCCTGGAGGCAATTTCGGTAGTCTTCCTTTTTATCCCTGAAGATCCAGATGCTATATATAACTGGAAATAAATTCAGAATCCTGTAGGGAAATACTGATATTTTATGGAAACTGCTGGGAAAGGCTCGAACAGTATTCAGCATCTGTTCTGAGGAAAATAAATCTGTTTTGAGGATGCAGTCATGGTTCCTCTTCTAAAAGTTAGATTTTATTTTGGTCTTCCAACTCCTCTAAGTTGCTTGTGCCCCTCAGGAGTCTCCAGAATTGGAAGAACTAGAAATCAGACAACAACCATCTTCATTAAAACTAAGGTGATTTGGCAGTGAATTGCTCTTATCCTGCATTTTAAATAGCCCTCCATTAAACTCTTTCTATTTACATCTACTTTCATGTGATTTTGCCATGCATTTCACACCCTTTCACTAGATCCTGCTTCATCTATAAGCTGTACATGATATAACTAGCCAGATATTATAGGATCTGTGACAAAAAAGAGAGAAGCAGTTTTGGTCCTGAAGTGAAAAAGATAACTGATAGGAGACACCAAAGTAAAAATAAACCCAGAGATTTCTGCTAACCTGGAGCACCAGCAACCCAGTGGTACAGAGTTCTGCCCGAGTGCTCCAATGAGCAAAACTAGACTAGTTAGATTTTTGTTTCCTTTCTCCTTGTTATTTGAGTTACCAGTTTTTATTGCCTGATAGTTGGGTTTTTATTTGTCCAGACTTCTAAGTAGCGTAAGAGCTTCTGAAGCGCTGGAATGGTTTTGAGTTAGCATATTTTCTTTGTTGTCTTTAAATGGAAGGAAAAATTGATATGATAGCCTTCTGTTAGTTTGTTTTACAGAAAGGAACTATTTTGCACAACTAGTAACTGTGAACCTGACCAGGGAAACCCTGTCAGGTGGGGCCGGTCTTTATGTGGAAGCAAGCACAAGAGTGCAGGCAACACGGCTGCTTGCTGTACTGTCAGAAAGTTAGTAGACGGTGTTACTTTAGATTAAATTTGCCAGCTTTATCAACTCTCCTGCCAATTTTTAACTAGAATTGCCACATATTTCAGAGAGAAGACAGCATTGCTGTGATCTGCCTTCAGGCAGCTGTTCTAGCCAAGATTTCACGTTGCTCTGAAGCAGACGTAGCCCTTCCTTCTCACAATGCCACTGGCACCTCTGGGAAAACAGGAGACAAAAGGAGGCAAAAGGTTTAAGTAAGAGACCCAGAGAAAAGCCTTCCATATGCTGTGCATGTTTTCTTGTTTTTAAGAGAGTTTTATTAAAGGTCTTATGTTAATGAAAATGACTGTACAATCAGGCATTGCACATATTTCTGAAAGGAATGATAATATGCTCTTTACCGAGACTCAAAAGGGATTCTTATTTTAAACTTCATGTGTTACTAGAGCAACCTTGCTTTGAAGTCAGTGACCACTGCAAATATCAAACATATTTATAGGTGGGTACAAATATGCATTTGTGAACTGTCTGTCAACTTGCTCTCTTTCAGCCTGACCTAGTGTCTAAGTAGATCACCTGTAACATCACCCTGTCAACTAAAACCACAGTGAGAGCCAGGCAGCTTTCTGGAGATACGGCACCAAGGGGACAGTGTTTCACTTCACCCCAGTAGCTGATGCAGTCCATTAAATTTCTTCTTCTTTCTTTTTTGTATTTCATTGTATTCTCTTCAACCTGCAGTATTCATTACAAATCACGCAACTTGTTTTATCATTAGGCAGCAGTGAGAGAACAGAAAGAAACTTTTCTCTAAAAATAATTTAACTCCCAAGGGAACAAAAATACAAGCCTTATTTTTACACAGAAATTCATTGTAACAAGGAAGATATCGTGGGATAAATTCTAAGAAAAGAAGCCTACACCTGTTTATATCATTATTTATTTTCCACATTTTTGTAACTTTTATCATCTTCAGCAAAGCCAGTAACATTTTTTTTTAAGTATCTTTTTCTTTGTCATTTTCAGTGATGTTATTCTAAGGTTCAGTCCTTAAAGGCAATCTTTGAATAGAGATTTCTTCCTGGTCACCTCTCCTCCTGTCTGAGAACAGAAATGCCCGACCCACAACCTGCTGAAATCAACAGCAGGGATTAATCCAGGGACTAAACCCCAAACTGTTCTGCTCTCAAGATCAAGAGTTTCCGATTGAAAGCTCCAGTTTTCAGCATTCTTTCCTCTGGCTCCAGTGGGCTTTGGCAGAAGATTGTTTGGATTTTACCAGATTTTCACTGCTCAGAAGATAGTGAGCTGGAATCACCTCTCACTGGGTCAGAAGGAAGCTCTGTCACTGTCTGTTTTGCAAGACAATGATTAGATGTTTCCCAGCTTTTACCAGTCCTTAGTGAAATATTCATGTCTTGTGGACTCAAACATTGCTGCTTGCAACGACGTTTGTAATACTTGACAAAAAAGAATGAGGATTTAGTTGAAGACATCTGTATCTCAGAGAAAAATGAAAACAGGTCTTAGCTTGTAACCCCAACACCATGAAGTCTCTCTCTCTCACAAAATTTTTTAAAATCTTTGGGTAAATTATGAATTATATTCAGTGGGTGCTTATTTATTTCTTAGTTTCTGCTTTCTTAGCCATCCAAGCTCTTGTGCAGAAATCAGTGTAGCTCTAAGACTTCGGGGACATGTAGAACAACATAGCCACATGACCAGCACTCCATCAGGCCATGAAGGGCACACCTATGCAATAAATCCACATCTGTTGTGTATGATAGGCCTTTCAAAATCGTGCCAGACATCTTTTGAAATGGTCTGAATAATTAAATGTTTTCCTCACGTTCTCTTTTTCCCTGCGCTCCGACATATTTGGTCACTCCCTTATTCCCCACATGCATCACATCTGAAAACCTGCCCCCTGGAGTCAGAGCCTGCTTTACCATTCATCCTTTTCAGGACAACATGCTGACAAACTTGAAAATATCACTTAAACACACACTTGGAGTTTTAAATAACTTCTTGTAGAGGTGTAGGATCTGTGTCTGTTCCCACAGAAGTAGCAAAAGTGGGTTGAGTGTGCACGACAGAATTCTGAAAAATGAAATGATTGGGAAGAAACAAGCGGTGATCTGTGCTAATCAAAGTGCTTTTGTCTCTCTGCCATGACATGTTTACACTTTTAGATGCAGCACAAGTTGGCAGGATTTTGTCTCATCGCACTTATGTGGGAATTTTCTGCATATTTCAGTCGTCACTACAAATTTTCCTTGACAATAATTGAAAGTCAACTTCTGTTCCCATTTCTGCTTCAAGTTAAACCAGGGTAACTCTAGAGTAATTCTGATGAAATAATTTGCAGTGCTGTAAGAGGGTATTTCTTATTTTTCACATTTTCTGATACTAGAGAAAATGTGTCTCTCAATGTGATTGCAGCCACATTACATGCAGTAGCTTGGACAGGTAATCCCTTCCCCCAGCCCCTTTTTAAAGGAGAGGATGAGCAAAAAATCTGCTTGTTCTGTAGAATATTCACTGCCACAGCCTTTGAAAAATAAATATTCAAACCAGCGTAATTTTACCACGTCATCATGTGGTCCAGAAGTTGCGGAACTTTTCAGCTCAGAAAGGCTAAAGGCTGTTAACGGCTTCACTGCAGAATGAGGTGTTTTCCATCCCCTTCTGTCAGTTCTGGTAAGTGCACGTGAGGAGCACTTAGAACTTCAGCAGTGGGACGGGAGTCTGCATTTCTTTCAAATAATCCAGAAGAAAGGAAAAAGGCACCCACAGAATGCCAGAAGCTCAGAAAATGCAAGTAGAACAAAAGCTTTTGTCAAATACAAGCTGTTGCCTGCCCTCCAATACACACTAAGAAGTTGTACTGTTTGTGGCTTAAAGCAAATTGAATTTGAGGTTCCAGAAGGCTTAGAAATTGTTCTTAAGAAATTTCAGTGAAGTTATTTGTTTGGTTCTGGCCTGCCTCTGAATTGAAAATACTATTCAGACAACAAAACATGCAAATCCAAGCTCGCATCCAGGAACTAAACCCCAAACTGTTCTGCTCTCGAGATCAAGAGTTTCCGATTGAAGGCTCCGGTTTTCAGCATTCTTTTATTTTTTTCTAAACCATTTGGCTCAGCAATTCAATAAACAAGAGATGTCTTTAAAAAATATTTTTTGATACCTCATTTTCACTACCTTGCAATCGAGAACTGCTGTAACTGAGACAAGTGCTCTCTGTAGCACACAGATCACCAGCATAGTAAGATCTTTTCTTTACAAATGCTCTTTACCAACATGTCAGCTCCAGAGAATTTTTTTATATGAAACAGCTACTAGAAAGCTATCTTTATGTGAATCCATAAAAAAGAGAGATAAATATATATGTGTGCACCCTCATACAGATTGCATACTTCCAGCAGGGTGAACTACTCACTGCTAAAGCAAACCTCTGGATTTCTGTCTTGTGAGCCAAATTCCCACTAGCACTCTATGCTTCCTGGTGCATACTTCTGCCGGTGCAAATCCACACAAATATATCTTGGTAAATGATACAAGATATAAAGATATATGCCTGTCTGGCTGTTTTTTCAATAATTAACATTTGAATTTTCATTCCCTTCAGAACAGCTAAGGAAGAGGCACAGGAATAAACTAAGAGCAGCCTAAAAACAAACTTGGAAACAGAAATATAGATACAAATAATAGTTAAAGGCTGGTGGGATTGCTGGAGGGGGAGAGGGGGGGAGGGAAGGGGATTGTTTTTATAAACTTATCTTTGTATTGCATAGTAAAAGACAGTCTCCGTCCCCGAGGACTGCCATTGTAAATGCCCAAGGGTACAAAAGTCAGACAAGGATGAACGACTTGCTCAAGGTCACTCTGTGGCAGCAGGTCTTGCAGATCCTGCCTCTTCATCCAGCATCTGAGTGCCCCAAAACATTTGCTGGGGCTCAGATTTGTTGTCAGTTCTTTCTGAGGAGAAAATGCTATTTTACCAAAATATTTCAGAATAGATCTCTCAGTATTTGAAGGCAGTGGTTTGTTTTAGGCTGTATTATATATGCATTATGTCTTGACTTACGCTGATCCTTTCTGGCCTGTAGAAATAATATCATCGCTACATCTATGGCACTTGCGTACGTTACTCTAGAAGGCAGGAATATAAGCAGCATCTGCCTTTTTTCTTGACTGATTGCATTCAATTTAATTTCACTCTGTGCTGCTTCTGTTTCTGTTTCTTATAGAATACACCTTACCAGGAAGGTCAGATTGGCACCAGATTTTAAATGGGACTGATACCACCAGTAACTTGCAAGTACTTTCCTGTACAGTCCAATCGTAACTCATGCATGAACCAAACCATCCACCCACTTTTGAAAAAAACCCCCAGTTGTTCTATTACAAAAATAAAAGAAAATTGACAATTATACATAAGCAGGTATGTTTCTGGCACACTCTTTAGCAATGGCTGTTGCAGTATCAAAGCAAAATTGCCCTGTTAATAATTTCCTGTTGAGTGTTAGTCACAAGTGATGTGCAGCAGACAACAGCTCTGGTGGCCTGCAGCAATTCACACACATCTAATCTGCTGTATCGTTAATACATACCTCTGAGAGACAGACCTCTACCTAATTATAAGGCAACAGAAACCCTTCGATTCTTATAAAATGGAAAGCATAGTGTTGTGACCAGACATTCAACAACTCATGCATTGTATTTCGTGGGAGGAACTGATTCACCATTGTCGATAGACTTCTGTCAGTTAGATCTGTTTGTGTCCTGCAGCTTTTCCTTGTATTTACACTGCACTCCCTTAACCAAACATGGGTTTCATTGTAACACAATAAAAAAGTGAATATATTTTGTGCCGGTTTACATGAGATAACGAAACAGTATATTTTATTACCATGGAGGAGTGCATTTTGAGAGTGTTGAATAAACGTTGTTAACAGCAGAAGGAATAGCAATGGGGTCACATTTGTAACAGCTTCAAATTACGCTTCTAAACTTGCAATGGGTCCTGCCGGTGTCAGTGGTGTGCTTAGTGCTTTGGCTGCAGTGATTTGTGTACAAGCTGCTGCTTGTTGATCAAGAGCTTTGCTAGGAACAAAACTCTCAAGGGAAGCGTGCATGCCAGCAGTCGCATGGCATTTTGTTCCCTTGAATATACAACATTCCTGCTTCACATGTGCATACGCAATATGCATTTAAGAGCCAGCACTAACATTCTGAGGAAGACAATTGAATTGGGTTTTCTGCTTTAAAAGGCTCATCTTATACACACGGACTCTGAAATGGCAGCTAGGTAAAGGAAGTTTCTTGGTGCAAACAAACCAGTTAAAGAAGATCTTAGATGACTCCAGTAGTGGGCGTGAGTGCCATACCCTCTTGATGTCTCATGGCACTGGACTTCAGCTTCCTCCAACTTTAGGCATCACTGTGTTGTGGCTCATAAACCTTGCACATTGTGCTATGACCACCACGAAATCCTGCTCGAGATGCAATTTGAAAGCTGTCCACTTCGGTGCTACCTGTCAGAAGATTAAAAACACCAGTACAGTCTAGCAAGTTGTACAGGGCAGCAACTGCTCGGGTGATGTCACTCTCATAGCAGGGAGACTGTGGCATTCTTGGAGCTTTCCTTTGCAGAGGATTATCATCGGGGAGTGGGCAGCTAAGGACTAAGGGCTAAGGCTTTTCCTGACTCTGCTCTCTGGTAAACTTCCTTCTGCACTACCTTAGTGCTGGCACAGTTTTTGTAGCCTTCAGAAGACTGATGAAGCCTGTCTGAGTTAGCATCAGGGCAGAGCTAGCAAGACTGCTGTTGGAAGAACTGCCACTAGCAGCTGAGTAGCAGCTACCTGGTGCCCAAAGGATGTTTCTGACTTGCAGCAGATGAACATGACTGAAGCCACCCTGATGTACTCTTCTAATTTTAACTTCTCTGCCTCATATTTGTCAGTTCTTTCCTGCAGAAAGGTGTGGCTGCTTTGCTTTTCTCCCTAAAGCTCAATTGCATGTTTAGTTCTCTGCTTCCTTTACTAACTTCTTAAACATCAAATGAAGTCAAAATGCAGCTCTAAGAGTTTCTCAGGTTAACTTGTCCTTCCAAGCCTTCCTTAGCCTCTCAAATATATTAAAAGGAAATTTTTCATTTGTGAAACCGAAGAACCAAGAAAGGGAAGGCAAAAAGAAATACTTGGGAATACACCTGAATCTTGATTACATTTGCTGCCTAAAACATCTAGCAAACAACTGAACTGATGTTCCACATTTGGCTTTTGCTATATCATCTCCTGCTGACTTCACTCAGGTTCATGTTGTTTACAGTAGACACCACCCAAATTTTGTTCCATTACTTAACTATCGGAGTTTCCATTTAATTTATATACTATCCTAGCTCTAATTAACAATTAGCTACAAGTGCCCCTGTTATGACAGTAATTAGCTTTTATGCAATGGTAGCTCTGCCTTGGCTAGGAAAGGGGAAGACCAGCGTTTCAGGTGCCCTAGAGACAAGAACAGCAAAAGTCCTGCTCTTTAATCTGTTAGAGCAGAACTGATCGTCACGCACATTTGCTCTTATTCTGAAAACATGCTCCCAAGCCACAAAGTTGGGATTTGAATCTGATCTTCCTGAACACAGTTTTACTGTAAGGTAAGATATATGCTTATTAATTTTTCCTGCAGAACACCTTTTTAGAAAAGTCAATTTTTTACACTGTATTATCACTGAAGCAGTAGAAAACATCGCTTTTATTTTATATATATAGTATACATACATATATATTTATAGACACATAAATCTCATTAAAGTGAGACACTTTTACAGGTTTTTGTTTTGAAATAAATAATGGAGAAAAGGCTAGAAGAGGATATTTAGTCTGTAGACCTGCTCCAGTGGATGCATGAAGCCTTCTCAATGATAGTATAATGCGTGCCACCCCACGATTGAACACAATTATTGGATAAGAATATTTGATTGCAGTGTCACAACCATTGTAGTTTAAGTGGCATTAAAGCACAAGTGTAAGCAGTGAAAGCTGGGGTCCTCCGCCTGGGTGTTTTGAGGACTAACTTTTCAGCTAGAGGTAAGTGAATTGGTCTCCCTTTCCCCATTATTTTGTTTTCCACCTCATGCAGTTCTAGAGATCCTTAATTTATAATTTGGAAAGTGCTTTAAGATCCTTTCATGGAGCTGGCTATAAAAATGCATAGTATTAGGAAACAAAATCCCATGAACAATTAAAAATTAATCACCTTCAAGCCAGAGCATTTAGACAAATGTCCATTGGTAATAAAAAGACAACCTGGACTTGTAGGAAGAACACTCTATTCACAGGAAAACTGAAGAAAAACAACCACTTCCAACAGGGAGATGTTGTTTTCTCCCCTGTCCTGCTACCTTCTTTTCCTCCTCCACAGTCCCCTGGAAGTTTACACTGCCATGAGAAGCAGAAGGATGGACAAAGGACATCATCTGAAAACCAGCAACGTGGAGATGCCTGTGCACTGCCTGCCTGCTGGCAGCCTTGGGCCAGGCTCTCCTCATGAGCACTGTTTTCAGTAACTGGTTTAGCTCTTCTAGGAGGTGCGTGATGTGGCTCGAAAGAGGGGCTGGCACGTCCCAATAAGAAGGCACGGGGAAGAAATTAGGAGGAGGTATATGACGCTGAAAAGGAGAAAGAGCAGTAAGGGGCTATCAGAGGCTGTTGTGCCTGGGGGAAGGTGTGGATGGAAAGTGCTTGATCTGGAGAGGCTTGATCTGGAGGAATGGGGAGGAGTAGGGATTTGTGGAGGCTGGTCATGAGGCATGTAGAAGATTCTTGTCTCTTGGAAATGAAGGAACAACACTCGTGTCTGTCTTAACAGGGTGTCAGCCCTGAGGTAACTCTCATCTCTGCACTCTACTTCATCAGCACAAACTCAAGGTAGTTTTGTCACAGGAAATTGCTAAACAAGAAGTGTGAAACAAGTGTCAGGAGGTCCCTGAGGGGATCCACTATCCTCATAGAAGCTTTTTGATTTGTCCCTGAACATCTCCAACCGAGCCTCTGAGCCTTCTTGGAGAGTCTCTTCCAGAGCTTTGCTGGCCTTATCTTTATGAAGCTTTCCCTCACCTGAATCTTCTGCAGTTAAGACCCACTACTTGTCCTACACAGCATGTTGCAGCCATGCTCCTAGAGAGTAAATTGACAGAAATACAACATTGGCCATCAAAAGGCAGAGTGAGATTGTGTATATGAAACAAGAAAGATTGTACATGGCCCACTGGATTGCATTGCTATATGCACAGCACAAAGAAGAGTTAGAGAAGAATTTATTTATAAAAAGATATTATTGTTAATTGGATTTACAGACAATAACATAATTTGAAGTAAAATAATCTGAAGTCAAAGGCTCAGCATGGCAACTGAACTAATATTCAACATTATACATCAGTTAAATATATAGATTAGTAATAAAAATCCCAAGAAAAATTGACCTGGAGCATAAAACCTAAGAACTGTTGCTCCAAAATAAAAGTGTTTGTGCATATTATCTGGTTATCTGGCTGAACTGTGGGACACTCATCCCAAACTCTCCAGAAGTTTTATGTTTAAAAAAATTCCTGTGACTATTGTCATGCAATGCCCTTGTTGGCCTTTTTCTATGGAAGTAAAAAAAACTAGTCATTTTATCTGTTCAGATTTTTTCCCAGCTTCAATTATTTTTAATGGACATTTCAAGTTCTCCTTTTGCAGAATGTGCTGAGAACCACTCTTACACTAGAAAAAAACCCCAAACAAAACCCCCATATTTCAGCAAGCAAGCCATAAATGCCACATTTATTTAATGGTAAAAAGACTAACTTTATGAATCTTGATACCAGTAGTTTTGGAAACCACCTCACAGAGTGACTTTTTGGTTTTTTAACAGAAGTCGAGCAGTCCACAGGCTGCCAGCCCGACGGTGTATACAAATTTGGTTTTCTGGGTTCCCTTTGTCGAATCAGCCTCCAGCTGAAATACAGTTAGATTTATCTCAGATGAAATATATCAGGCACATAATTATAGCAATAATTATAGCTGCCTGGTCATATGTTGAGACTAAAGAGCCAGCCTTAGACCAGGGTCAGCAATAGTGGGTGCCTAAAATACATACAGTTTTTTAATAGAAGCTGGGAGCATTTTTTTTTTTGATAAACACACAGACAAAATGGCAGCGAGCCCAAGTCTAGGCAATACCAATATGTTCAGAACATATTAGGAAGAACATAGTAAGAAATATCTCTCTTCATACCTGGAGAGTCAGTTTTCTGGCTTCAGTCACGCATTGCTCTCTGGCACTGTGAAATAGTCATCATCTGAGAGCCACCCTGCCCAGCCCTCTTCTCTGGGGTTCAAACGTGGATCTGCAGAGACAGGGAGAAGCTTTCTCAGCATGCGTATGACTGAACCAATCTCCCAAAGGACACTGAAATGCATTGAAAAACTTTCATATCTTCCAGGAAGACTAACCTCTTTGCAATAGCTGTTCCCAAAGGACCCTAGTAGAGGAAAATCTAGCATAGGTTTGAATCAAAATCTCTTCCAAAATCCCGAGGACCACGTACTCCAAGCAGTGATAATCTGAGAGTGAACCTCAGGGAATTTGCTCTTTCTGAGTCATTTTTAACATGCCCTTAGGGCCAATTATGTTTGCCATCCATTGCCTCCTGCAGCCTGGCTGCGTTGCGTGAGAATTATGAAAATTTTCCAGTACAGTGAAGAAGTTGGTTAAACCTGTCCTCACCTTGACCAAGGGTCAGGTTTCAGAAAAGCAGGGTGAAGCTGCACAAGAGGAACTGATTACTTCTTAAGAGCCACCGGTGTAGCTACAGCCTATCACAAAGGGCACCACAGCAGAGACTGCCAGACTACACCTCATCGTTTAAATGCCTCTGGAGATACTCCAGACAAAGAAATCTCCTGCAGACTGTCAGTCTAACGCTGCCAGCAGACCCATGGTCCAGGCAAAATACAGAGGACCCTAAATAACCCAGCTAGAATGGCGTGGTGCATAATTCCCAATTCTGCAACTGGGTAGCTTGGAAGGAAATCCCAGACAGTCCTCTGACACAGTCAAGGCCTGCAGAAGAAATGAAATTGCTTAGTGCTCTCGTGAAATAAGGCCATTCCCACCACTAGGAAAGGAAACTGGAGAGTAAGGATGAGATCGTACACAGTGGTCTTTACTCAAGATTTCATCCCGACCATTCATTTTGGGACAGCCAATGCCAATAGTCTGCGCATTTTTTTGAGAAAACAGGGTAATGAAAACAAATGAAAAATGGTGAAATGTAATTGTGTATTTGCTTGAAGGTCATAATTATGAGATGTTAAGATACTGCATTTAGCACCACTCACAGGCTAACTTAACAGTGTTAAAATTATATTCTTTATTTAGGTTATCTTTTTGTTCGCTGAAGTTTAAACGTACTCTGAAAATTTGTGCAGAAATAGGTCAAAAGCAAACAGAAAAGAGGAGAAATGTCCACACTTTAACTACAGATCCCTTTGGGTCACTTTGTTTCATGTAGTTTTTGACTCCGGTGCTGAGGACAGTTTTCGGTCTGAATGTTTATTTCAGTACAACTTTGAACATCTTTTATTCAGACTACCACTGTTTGTTCTTTGGGAAAAAAAAAAAAAACAGAGAACAAACAAGCAAACAAAACTTGAAGTCCATATAATTTTGTTTAAAAGTCCCAAGTTTCCATTTGGTAAGTAGAATTTGTTCTGAATTAATCTGAAATTAACACAGCAGTTTTTAAGCTGTCAACAGCTTCAGCTTTTGATTGCCAACAGCTTCATTTTTCTGCAGCCTTAATGTTCAATAACATAACTAATTGATGTCGGTACAGAGCCGTACTTAATTGTTGCAATAGACTCAGAGAGGAAAAGGTATGAATCCACTAGAAATAGGGGGGGCTAGACTTAATAATGTAATTAAAATGATTTCTAAAAAGCATTGATTTTAGAACACGTCATCCTTTTCTCGTACAATGACTGCTACACTAAGCTACAGTTTGAGATTACAGTTTTTAAGATCCTTGAAATCTTGTTTTTCAATTTGTAGTCTGCAGTGTATGCTTCCTGTCAAGTGAAAATTAATTCCCCTGTTTGTTTATTTTGAAGAGTGGCTGCAAAGTCGAATTTCAATGCTCTCGGTGGCTGACTCCCACAGAAGCCATGGCGACGCAGCGGCTCAGAAGGCTCCTTCCCAGCACAACCTACCGCTTCGGTTCAGTGTTCATCCTTCACACCAAACGTGAAGGCAGCGCAGCAGTGAAGTGTCAGTATGGGCCTACATTTCACACGCCCATGCAAACTAATTCCGAATGCTTTTTTGTTTCTGATTACAACTTGGTATCTTCTTCCTCATTCTCTTTTCTGTATTTTTTAAATTATATAATTGTGGTGTGGAGAGGTGAGGTGGGACTGGTTTTCAGTTGGTTAGTTGATTTTTGTGAGACACATTAACTTATAGACAGGAGAAAATGTTTCCTGCATTGGGAAGGATCTGAATTAGAATTCCTGCTTACATCATATGAAGTCAGAAACTTATTTGAAGAAACAAATTGAGTTGTCTCCTCATCTGAAGCATCTTCAGCTAAAGGGGAAAAAACAGCTAATGTCCTTTAGCAAAAGATTTTTGCTGTTCTCTGCAAAAGAAACTGTCTCAGTTGGACATGCAATAACATTCCTCTCAGCTGGATAATTAATATCACTGCACTCTTTTATGCATTATTCTCATCTACTGTGCCAAACTGAAATTTGTATCCATGTGCTCTGTGAGGAAAAGAAATATTTTTACCTTTTGAACACAGCAAATTAATTTTCAAATTAACCATTCTCCTGTGCTGTTTTACTCCATGCTCATGTTCATAGCATCTTGGCTTCTGGCTTGGGGACATTTATTTTGTACTTAATATATTACTGTTTTTCTTTTTATTTTTTTCAGGGCCTGATTTTTATGGTGTTCTACAGCATTGCCCCAAAAATTCCCACTCCCTCTGGGAATAGCACTGCTGTGTTTCAAATCCTTAGTGGTCTGCAAATTCTAAGGCTATGTATTTCAGCTTTCAGAAATGCCCGGATTTCAATGGAGCTGAGAGTGCAGCAGAACAGGACTTAGACGTAGGGTCATGTACTGAAAGTTCCAATAACTTATGAATATTATAACTATTTGGAAGATAAATAAAACTCTGATGGAAAAGTATCATAGACAGAAAAGGAGGGCATGTTGCGGTCCCAAATGGTAAACTGAGAATATTTCTTCTATCTCTTAGTTTAGGGTGTGGATTAGTCTCTGATGCATATCAAAGTAAAAGGGAAGAAAAATGTAAGTGGAGCTATAAAAGAGTGTAAGCTTTTGTAGCTTAGAAGTCTGTAATACAGGAATTGTTACTGATTGTTTACAAGAGGTTTTGGAGAGAGAGAATTTTAAAATTGGTTTACTAAATATACAGATTTGATTTTCAGTACTGTACCATTAAGCTGCTAGACACAGTTATCACTAAAGGTCTAGCCAGGACACCTCATGTAGCACATTCTCTGACGTCTGATTTACTTTACAAAAATTTGAAAAATGAAGGAGGACAAACATATGGTCCTAAGTATTTTAGTACAACGTGCACTGTAAGGAAGAAGACAGAATTGAGTACTTTGTTTCCACAGTTCCTATTCCAGTTTGCATTTACATGTAATGATACGCAGTATCTGTATTTCCAATAGCATTTTAGTTTGAGTGATGGGTTTTGTTATGTTTAATTGGAAAGACATTTTCTCCCTATTTTCCCAACACTCCACCCAAAAGTTACTTATGCTATTCATTTTTATCTGAAACCGTACATTTTGTCTGTCAAAACAAAGAATGATGTGCTCTTTTGACTTACATTTCTGTATCTGGCTAGATGTGTTTGCATTTATGCATCTTAGATTAATACATGATTCTTTTAAGAAATTAAGAAAACCTCAATGAGAAACATGAAAGAAACTCCTCAAAATCAATCATCAGGTTTGAAAATTCTGTTCTTGGTCAATAATTAAAACCATAAAAGGCCATGAAGCTATACTCTTGTTAACTTTTATTAGAGATTTTCTTTTTTTGTTAAAGATACTGCCTTTGGTTTTCACCTTATCACCAATTAATTAACGTATGGCTGGTGGTGGGTTTTTTTGCAAATCAGTACATTCGCATGGATGTACTGCCTACAGGGAGGAACTTACACTGGCTGCATTTGTGTGCAAGATGTGCTTTTATTTCCTCATTTAAGCTAGTTAACAAACATAATCTTAATTATTAGTGACAGGAAAAGGATTCCAGATAGATTTGTTGTTACTTTTGTTCTGTATTAGCAGAATTAAGGAGTCAGGAGCATGCAAGTTCCTGGTGACGTACATTTTTATCTAACTAAAGAAGCGCAACAGCAGTTTGTACAAAATCGTTTCCTGAGCATACTAATGAATCTGTAGAAGAATTTGAAGATGAATTGGGTTTTTGTTTGAATCAAGCTTGTTGATGTTTTTTTTAAAAACTGGCTCAACAGTCGGTAAGCATTTACTTAGAATTATTTTTTCCTCCAGCTGATGGTGTAAATAATTGATCTGACAAAAGATTCTACCACATCAAATCAGTAAACAACCTTCAAAATGAATTGGCACACATCCAACCCCACACACATCCAGCAAGAGTAATTTATGCCAATTAGACCCTTGAAATTATATTTGTATTTTTGGCCTTCGACAGTTAGCCAAACTATGTGGGTTCAGTTGTCCCTAAAAGAAAAGATAACTTGAATTTATTAGGCAGTAAGAACTAATTGAATGCAGAGGTTAAAATACAGCATCATTGGTCTCAGCCTTTTGCTCAATAGCTAAGTGGTGGGAATGTTGCCCAGGGTGCAGAGAACCATCAGTTCCATTACTTCACCCTCTGAGGGGCTTCAAATCTGCATCTCCTCCCTTCTATCAAATGACCCATGATGAGGTTATTCTGAGAAGGAGCTCTCAGGTCTTCCTGTCAGTGCTGCCAGACTTCAGCGTCCACTGAAATGTGGTCTGAACCCAGGTGAGTGTCCTAACCACCAGTCCTACCCACTTTAGGGGGAAAATTTTTATCCAAGTATTACTCAGTGTTACCTCCTTGCTCCAATTAATAGTCATTCTCACATAGCAAAATAGTGTCAGTAGAAGAGATGCAGAAGGGTCCCTCCAAATACTTCCTTTGCTTCATGGTTAGTATAGTCTGCCAGATATTTTATTCTCTGATTTTTTCCTTCCTTTTTGCTGAATGTTACTCTGTGCACTTTTATTCAACTTGTTTTCATTTCATTTGGATAAAGAAAATGTATTTTTGCTTATCATGAAACAATGGTGTTTTATTTCTGGTCTGACAACGATTGTTTTCTGGTTATTTGAAAATAAGTGAGGTTAAGAAGGGTTTTCTAGGCATCGCAGTGGATATATAACACAGTATTCTGCAGAAAAGCCACTGTGGCTGAAACTTTATGAGGAAGAAATTCTCGGTTGTCATTTTAATTTCCTCTTACTATATCAAAATTATTAGTTTCACATTGCCTTCATTTAATACCTAATTGAGAATGTCAGATCTTTTTTTTTTTGGTCTTAGCAAAAATTCACATTGGTAGAAAAATCCACGTATGAAATACATTACAGTGGAAAGCTTAATTGTAATGTGAAAGTAGCAAATCAGACGCTGGCTGAATCTTCAGTAACATCTGAAATATGTCTTCTTTTGGTATTTCTTTTGGAGCATGGGATTAACTGTTCCAGTTGACTTCAGCATGAGAGGTTTGGGACTTGGCGGATTTGATCTTGACAAAGGACCAACTTCTTCCAGATCCGTTCTGCTAAAGCACTTTGCTCCAAGAGCATGTGAAGCATCGTTCGTGGTTGTAAGCGAAGCTGAGTGTTTGAATTAGGCACCTGCTCAGGTACGTGGCAGAACTGGGTGCAGGACTTCGGTGCAGTTCAGAGCTATAAGCTGTCAGAGAGCATTCCCTATTTCCCTCTAACTGGTTTTCCCCATTTTTCTCCATCTTCTGCAGATGATGGCTCCAAGGCAATGTTAGGTGACATATCACCTGTTGATTAAAAGGCTCAGGAGGCCTGCTCAGTGCTGTATGCTACTCCTGCTAATAAGTCTCTGAAGCTCCTGAACTTTACAAGGACTTCTAGTCCAGTGAGGGACTACCAAATGGCACTGGGACTGTTTTCACTGGAAGTCCAGTTAGGTTCTGGACAGTACAAAATAAATATTACTATGACAGGCACATAGTTAGCTTAACACTTGAAGACATTGTTTTTCAGCCCTGGAAGTAAAAAAAAAAAAAAAAA
>VZSC01014190.1:3856-21759 GCA_013398225.1 Steatornis caripensis | reverse complement strand
TTTTCTGAGTGACTCCTGTTTGTAAGAGCTTCAAACTTTAGGTCAAAGTGTTGTTTCTTATGTATGCGGTTTTCATTGACTTTTTTTTTTTTTTCCCCACAGAATGGCAGGGGTTGGAAGGGACCTCTGGAGATCATCTAGTCCAATCCCCCTGCTAAAGGAGGTTTGCTTAGAGCAGGTTGCACAGGAATGTGTCCAGGTGGGTTTGAATATCTCCAGAGAAGGAGACCCCACAGCCTCTCTGGGCAGCCTGTGCCAGTGCTCTGTTACCCTCACAGTAAAGAAGTTCCTCCTCACGTTCAGGTGGAACTGCCTGTGCTCCTGTTTGTGCCCATTGCCCCTTGTCCTGTCGCTGGGCACCACTGAAAATAGTCTGGCCCTATCCTCTTGACACCCGTCTTTTAGGTATTTATAAGCATTTTCTTAAACTAAAGAGCATTTTATGATGGGGAGGATTACATGATGATTGCCTTGTACTTCAGGGACAAGGTATCTATTAAATGTGCCTGTTAAATTGATTGTAAACCTGTTTGCTTCATTCTGTTTGGATTTTTCATGTGACATAAAATAACAACAGCAAAAGCAGCTTGGTCAAAATCAGGAAAGCATTCAGTCTTTTCCAGCTGTAGTTTAGGTTTTTTTCTTTTTTAGTATTTCGACATCTGGATATTTCTTTCCATAAAAAGCTGTTTTATCTGTTGTGGCTTTTAATGCTGTTGGAGTTCATGTGTATCTCTGCTTATGAGAAGAGGGTGGGAAAAAGCTAGAATTAATTTGCTGGTTTATTGGGTCTTATCTTTCTGTAATCCACGTGCTCAACCTATTCAGACTGTATAAAATATACACCTGTGCTGAAGTCTCGGTAATGTTGCAACACAGATGACTTAGTAGCATTTTATCATTGGAGTGTTGCATTTTGATTAAACAGCTGTCCAAGGTATGGTACTTACCCCAATAGAAGTTGAGAATTCAGTCTATCAGTTAGAAATTAATTTTCAGAGTAATGTAAGGTAAATCCAAGTATAACAATGGAAGGCTATAAGAAGTTTCTGCAGGTACTCTATCCTTCCTAACTAAGCTGCAAAACTGTACAAGTTTGGTAGAACTTGTTGTTCACAGAAGCTTACAAAATGTTGATACAAATTTTGTCAAACCATCGATAATGTTGACACAATCTGTTTGAGAGATGGGTATGTTTCAGAGCATGGAATCTTTGGGGAGTTTGTCCTGGGTGATTCACTTAGTTTACTTTCATTTCCTGATTCATTCTGCCAGACAGTATTTGTCTGTCTGTACTCCGGTGACCCAAGCTTCTCCTGTGTACTCTGTTCCCTACTTTTCTTCAGCAATTTGAAGTATCTTCGTCTCTACGTATTGCTTTTTGAAGACAGCTCAAGAGGCCATGATTATCAGAGAGTGGAGATTCAGCAGTTTTTGAAAAACTGGAGTCTCATAGAATTTTCAGTTCTGACATTTGTCATCGTTAGGGATTTCTGATGCTGCTGATGACATTCCCATGGCTGTTTCTACAAAGCAAACTGTATGTTCTTTTGTGGTTAGAGAAACTTTGTGTATGCATGGTGATACATCTGAGTGCTCACTCTTCTGTTAGTTTGTATGGAGTAGCTATGGGTATTATCTGTTCACAGATACACTGCTGTCCCTGCACCAGCGGTCCCTGCACCAGAGGAAGGAGAGCACCGAGAATGGTTGAACCAAGTGCTATGAAGACTGCCACTGATTTCAGGTGCTAGATTAGAGAAAAGTGGGTTTTATACTCATAGGCCTCATCTTGGCAGAAACATTTGATGCAGCGTTTTGGTTTTAACACTCCTGACCTAAATGAACAAAACAGAGCTTTTACTATAGGAGTCCTTCAAATCATGCATTGTGTAGTTAAGGGTCAAGATTCTGCTCTGGCATAGAAAGTTTCATGGTGTTTCCATGAACTCTGCCACTGCGGCCAGCAAACTTTGTTTGGTGGTGTAATCAAAAGAGAGTACACTTCCCTCAATTTCCATTGTTTTGAAGGTTGAGGAAAGGGTGAACAATGGGTCCCTGTGCTTTATCTCTCCTGAAAGAATTGTCTGGAAATACAGAGAGAAGTAAATGAGACTTTATATATGGAGTGTAGTAAAATCTGTGTGTGGATGAAAGCCAATGCATGTAGCTTTATTCCTTCTTTCTGTGGTCTTTGGCCACAGAGCATAATAGGCATCTCATCAGTTACCTGTATGTAGGTAACCTTACTGTATGCATAGCAGCAAATATAAACCATAATACTGTAAGTTAGGGAAGTACAAGAAATATTATGGTTTATTTGTCTTGGAACTTACTGTGCAACAATTGGCATTAGTGATAATAATAGTGTTTTGAAATGCTTTTAAGCATAGCACGTGATGTCTACCATCATCGGTCTCTTAGTTTTAGCCCTGTGTCATTCAGTTTTCCACATTGCCATTGCTGGTCTAAGAAGGAAAATAAAATTCAGCTTTTCATATTAAGACAGAATGCTTGCTACAGAGTTTCAAATCTTTCCAAAAGCTGATATGTCTAAGTCAGAGATGTGTCTAAACCAAGGTTTGTAAAGACAACTGATCGGTTGAAAAACAACTGATCAGACTGGCAAACAAAAATAGCTTTCAGGAATACCAACCCTTTTTTCTTTGTTCCAGCTCCATTACTCAGTACAGTAAACTGCATTTTCCTGCAGAATTTGCCTGCTTCCATTAGTTTCAGGTTCAGAATGTCACTGCTACAGTATAGGAATAATATGGGAATGTTACCATGGGGGAAAAGTTTTGATTGCTGATATTAAAAGTCCACCTCCAAAGTCACATTATCGTTATTGAAAATTGCCAATTGCTTACATAATGATGAGATGTACTAAGGTGAAACAGTTTTAGAAGTGATGCAACTAAATGTTGATTCAGCATAAATAATAAGTTCTACAGTGTTTATTAGGAGATGATCATTATGCTTACTTAGTATTGAAGCACATCTTCCTGTATAACGTTTCTAGCTTTTTATGGGTGAAGAAATGATGTCTCTTTTGTGGCATGTTAAGATGTTTCCTGAGTTAAACCTGGGTTTTGGTTTTTTTTTTTCCTAGTTAACTAGTATTGAGATTTGAGTTTCACATTTCTGTTTAGAGTTTGACATAGTAATGCTTTTTTAAATTAAGATTTAAGCTCAGGCATTTTTTCTTTAAACAAGAAATCTCAGAATTGATAGAGACTCTGCAAAGTAACCCTTGTAACATGTCAGACTGTTCTTTTCCCATCTCGTTTTTCTGTGACTGCTGCATGGAATCTGGGCTGATGCTAATCTGGAAGGACAGTCACACCTCATGAAAGAATCATCACTGCTAATCAAATCAGAGCGAAAACCCACCACTCTGCATCAGTGGAGACATTTCATGTGCTGAATATTTCATGTACTGGGGGCTGTGGCTACAGACAAAACCCTCTCAATAGCTCCTTGTTGCATGCAAATATTTACCCAAACTCTCTGGCATGGTTGAACTGGTGTGCAGCAACACCAGGAAACCTTCAGTGATCCCTTTAAGTAATGGTAATTACATGTGACTCCCCACATGCTAGGTCACGGTGGCTTGCAGACAGCCCCTTGCTTTGTCAAAGCTCCACTTGCCTACGTGATTAAGTGGGCAGCGTGCCACAGGAAATTTGATGCATACAGGATGACAAATGTCTGTTTTGGCTGCTGAGAATTGAACTCAATCGTATATCTGCAGAAACATCAAAACACAATCAAGGGCTGACATCAAACCCGTGAGCCAAGAGAATTCCTCAGGCAAAAAGAGTTGAACTTGAAAGTACAAGAAAAGAGCACTTTAGTTTGTATGCTGGTACACCAGGCTTTTTTTGCTGACTTGTTACAAGGAGGGGTGGAGGAAGAAAACTGTGTGTGTCTGCCATTCCAGTTATTCTTTACTTTAGAGTTGTACTAGTGGAGTGGTGAAAGAGCAGAGCAATACAAACCAGTAAGTTTGTTTTCAGTTTTTATATTTAGCCTTTTTAATTTTTTCTATACAGTATAGAACAGTCAGTCTTGGATATCTGTAGAGAAAAGCATGCTTACTTCTTGTTTACCCTGATAGCATCTCCTTGTGGCATAAGGAGAAACTCTCTGTTAAAGGTAGTGGTGCAAATGCTCTACCTACCAGCTGGTTTTGCAATTGCTTGATCTTACATGACTGTTTTAAAAAGCTGTTCTATTTTTTTGGTTGCACGTTGCTCATACTTTGTACTGTGATAAGTCATGACGCAAGGAGTAAAACTGTAGAATCAGATCCATTATGTATCTCCCAGTATACGTAAGGATTGAATTGATGTTGTTTTCAGGCCCTACAACCTGAACAGTCTCATAGGTTGATGCGTGTGACAGAATTCACTTCCATGTTGGAAGCAGGCTCTAAGTTTGCAACACGAGCACATCGTCTTTGAGTGGAGAATACTAACTGTGTGCCTTTATTCTGTGTGAGCGATGCAGAGGTTGGTTTTGGCTAGTGGATCCTACATCAAACTTAACCCTGTGGTCTTTATTTTAACTAGGGCACTTCTGCATCAGTATTTCTGGTGCTTGCTTACAAGTTTTATAGCCCTTCCTGAATACTAGATGAAGGGAGACGTCCTGTAGTTGCAGTTATGTGTCCTCTTGTGTCTGCTTTTGTAGTACTGCTACACGAAAGGTGAGGACAAAATACTTGCTTGACAGGTGTCCTTGTTGAATAATAAGAATTATTTCTAAACAGGAGTTGAGGAGTTGTGAAAAGAACATGTTGAAAGAGTTTGTTGAATTTGGACAGTCTGTGGAGCTGGTCGAATAATGAACTGCTGAAAGGAATTTGAAGCAAATGTCAATATTTGTGGGACAAATTGCTTTCGATAAATAATTTTTTCCAGGCTCTTGTCATCCTTTGGGAGACTTGGTGATGATGGCTCTAAAGCAAAGAACTTCTTAAGGAATGCCGAAGCACTATGTGTAGGGGTGCTTTCAGAGGCAGCCTCCGTGGAGCAGCAGAATTCCTTACAAGGCAGAGTGCAGCTTCTGCTCTGTCTCACTTGTATGTTCTGCCCTACTGCTCTGCTCTAAGGAAGGAAGGAAAACTGTGGTTGCTTCCATCCCAGTCCATTTGAGTATCCACAGACTCTTTTGGCTGTTTTAAATACAGAGGATTAAAACCAAAACAGTTTTATGTTCTGTTCTCCCTGTTTTGCCTGCAGTGGCCGGATAAGTAATAAGCAGAAACATCTATAACGGATAATAGTGTCCATAACTGTTTCAGTGTAGGCTGGGGACACATGATTAACCCTTTGCAAGTAAAGCTGTCACGGTCTAAAAAAGAACATCAGACTACAAGCAAACAAAACCTGAAGAATAGCTCTGTAAATACACAAAGCAAGCTCGGAAAACAACTTAGCTTTCTTCCAAAAATGACAGATTTACTTTCTGGATATAAATGGCTAAATCTGTCATGCTCCCAAGAGCTGCCTTTCAATGTGCAACCTGCTTTTGCATGCAGCATCACAAATGCTACTTGCCCCAAGATTACGTTCTTGAAATTTTGCTCTCCATGCCTGGATCCATAGTGGTAGAGTGAAACTCTGTTGATATGGGATACGCCCTTGCTCAGGTGTGATCAGTCTTGAGGCTTGTAATTTCACAAAGGTTCTAGCTACAGACATTTAAATTGTACATTACAAACCGGTGATTCAGCTAGAATTTCTTGTTTTTCCTAGGAATAACTGATTTTTGAATGGCAGAACTCACAGTCCAATACGTGCTTTTGCCTTGTCCATGAATGCTTTCTGTATGAAGCAGAACACTGTAAGATGTGAGCGTGATTGTTTCCCACTGTAAGGAAAAGGGCATTTGTAAATAAATACTTTTTCTCAATGTGTAATATGTATACTCATGTACAATATTTTATCAGCAGATCAGCGTTACTTGATGTGGTTTTACTATGTCTCCTTCTGGATGGATTTACATGATGTCAGACTCTTCAAACTACATTAAATCTGAGAGAACTGGTGGTTTGTTGGGTTTGATTTTTTTTTTTTAGAGGTAGGTCTTTGTTCTCCTTGGGGTTCAGAAATACCAGTTTAAAAAAAGCATTTGAAAAGTTCCATATTTTATCCTTTTGAAGAAGTTATACTTTTGAGGAACCATATGAACTGCTGGGTAAGCAGGCTGACATGCTGTTAGGCTTTCTGGAGAATTTCTTACATCATGACCTTTTTTAAGAATTGTTCCTCCCCTCCGGAAGGGTACACAAATTCATTTTGTTCCTCTCAAGAAATGTACTGGTTGTGATATGTGTTGTAACAAGTTTCTGTGGAAATGACCTTCACTATTTTGGATTTAATAAAAACAAACCCTGATCACTAGAAGCTTTCACAGTATCTCATGACGTGTAAGAAATGAACGTGTCGCTACTCTGAATGCTGAGTGGCTGCATGGAGTCACTTAATAAGACTTTCTTTAGAATTTGGCTCCTTGCCATTATCTGGGAAGTGGTGAGTGGTGGTTAAAGAGTATGATTCTACAGACTGTATCACACACAACTAGTCTTTCTATTTCCATGCTTTTTTGTGCATGTTTTGCTCATTCATTATAGGCCATAAAAGTATTTTATCCTGGAGGGTTTCAGCTGAGCTTATCTAGACTTTTGCTTGAGTAAGATAGCTGGGGTTTGAGTAAGAATTACAGAATGTTATCAGGTGGAAGGACAGAAGCCAAACTATTTTTATTAAAGGTTTTTTAAATGTGAAAAAGAGTGTTCTGTAGTCCTTATTGTACTGCATTGTTGCAAGTGTAAATCTATGAGATGATACAAGGAACTTCAGTGCATGGTTTTGCAGCAGTTTTCTGCCTGCCTAAAATGATATTTTGTACTTACACGGAGTTTTCCGAAGTAATGTAGTTACAGTTTCTTGGGAAATGTGCATTAAGGAAATCTTATTTACACCTAAATTCTTATAATCAGGAAAGAACCCACCACAATGCTTTTGCGTTGTAAGTGTCTACCCTGATCTTCAGTACAAGGTCACTGAGATTCAAACCAGTTGTTACATTACAAAGTTACTAGACTTTGATAAGGGCTTGTTTACGTACCACATCTAGGCTGTTTATGTTTTAAACTTCAGCTAATTTTGAGAATTGGGAATTACAGTCGTTGTCAAATTCATTCAAAAAGATATGGAGTAAAAGCTGGAAACTTGTATTTTGTAGTTCTTTCTTAACTTACCTAAAAGCACCTTCACCTGTTATGATCTTAGAAATGAAGAGTAAAAAACAGTGTTTGCTTGCTGAAAATCTAGGAAACACTGAGTTGTCTGTCCTGTTGACATCTGCCTGCCCTTTTGTGTTTTAAAAATTGGGTAAGGAAATGGGAATGTATTGTGCTGCTCTTGTTTTTTAATGGGAATATATCAGAAAATAAATCACTTCCTCCACCCTTTTTCTGTGAGGAACACAAGAATAATTCAGGCAGAATTGGAGTAGAAGCTTCAAGTAATTGAAGTTCTGCTTTATCTGTTTTTGATTCCCTAATGGACCTTCATCCCCAAAAGACTGAGATGAGATGGGTATGTTCTGATTAATGTGGACTATTTACCATTTCTGCTGATAAGCTGGGAGGATGCATTAAATCTGCCTCAGCAAGTGGCAGTGAAGTTTCAAATAGTAACGAGAACAGCTGCATCTTTCTTTTACTCCTGAAGGTCAAGCATTTCTAAATCCTTTCCTGCTTATAAATAAGACTGCTGATGTGATTCACTTAGTTACGGAAACTGTAACCTCAAGGATATTTTCAGCCTTTTGTGTTGGTGGAAATACTTCTGGCTGTATTTGTAATGATATTCCAGATAGTACTTTCCAGTGTTTTTTGGACAGTAGCTCGTGTCAAGCCAGAGACATAGTTTGAATGAATAGCAAGGCTGCCCAAATCTCAAACTGGAAGTTGGAGTTAAAACTGCGGTCAAAGGTGATGATTACATGAGGAAGAGGTGGGTCAAAAGCCCTCAGATTCCTTAGCCTTGTGCGTTTCAGACTCTGTGGTTCAGTGCTGCTTGTGCTTGGTGTCTGAGCCAGAAACAAAAGTGATTCCTTGGAAGATTCCAAGTCCTTGATGTGCCTGTCAAGGTTAAGAATGTTTTAGCTTGATTTTTCTTTACTTCCTCCCCCCACACACACACACACAGTAGTATTGAAAAGCTGTATAAAATTTAGATCTCAAGTGCACCTGAGTATAACCCCCATTTGAGAAGAGAGGGGAGGGAAAGGGCTCCTACATTACTGGTTAGAAAGTAAGAGCAGCATCAGAGTTACACGTAAACTTTGTAGCTGGCTTCCTCTGGTTGTGTTACTTTTGCCAGTGTCACAGCTCAGAATGCCAGTCTGATGCTTGCAGGACCTCTGCTGCTACTGGGTGATTCAGTGTGTGGAGCAGTGGTCACTATTCCCCTATGGTTTTTGCATTTGGGCAGCAGTCTTGTATTTTGGAGCTCTTGTCTGAGCTTTCGTTTCCAGTCTTGTAACCTTTCTACCCTGGCCCTATTTCCCTGGCGGCCAGTGAATGTTGTCAGCCCCCTCTGACTCTTCTTCGTTTTCTGCTGCGTGTGCCAAAGCTGAATCTTACCTCCTTAAGGATGAGAACGGTTTCCTTGGAAGGACTCCATTGTCTCCACAGGACTGAGAAGCCTTGGGCTGATCTTGAGTAATGGCTTGTTTATTCAACCCACAGATGATGCCTATGATTACCTTAGAGAAGTGTGTGTTGTAATTACTGTTTCGACTTCAATGGTACTAACTACTTTGCTCATAAAATACTGCTGTGCTTGCTCTATTGTAAAGTATTTTTATGCTAAGACTTCAGAGACCTTAATCTTATCAGTAAAACTTCTTACTTAACTGCAGATTCCTTCTTTTGCAGTTTGCCTAGTGCCATGTTCCTCCTATGAAGGTACTCTAGCATTCCAGGCTCTAAACAAATGGTAAAGTGCGTGACTGTGCAAAGGTGGTCGATGCTACTGACGGAGCTGCAAAACTCTTCCTGAACAACTTTCTCACTTTTTATGTGACCTACTTTCTGATCTGATTTGTGGATTGCAAATGCTTGAGGATGTCCTTGAATTTCAGATCGTGATGATTTGCATGCAGGGGAACCGTCAAAGTTAGTTTAGTTTAGTGCTTTGTCTTCGGTAGCGGCTATTGCTACATTTATGAAGAAAAATTAAAAAGAAAAAATTGTGAAGGTGTAAGAGAAAACTACCTCTGTGGTTATGTCTCACTTGGATCTCTAATAAGTAGGCATGGATTTATCATGTGATGTGGGAAGCATTTACTGATCAATCCACAAATATGTTTAGCTTCAGTTGTAACTTTGGGTAGTTTAGCTATTTCTTCTGTGTGTGATACCCTTTAAAGTAATGGTGAGTTCTTGTTTCTGTATCAGCGCGTATGAACCACGTGTTGAATGAAAACATGTTTCCTCTTATCATTTACAAAATGTCAGCTTATCATGTGCAATGTCTTTTCTGCATAGAGAATACGAGGATTTTAAAGTGGTGCCTTTACAGAGACCAAATCTATCAGACTAAGGTGTGGACTAACAATTGTGTGATTGAAATTATCTGGAGTTAGAGTGGAAATTTGATTTACTTCTTGGATTTTGGTATTGCTATGGAACTGAGAATACTGTGGGTCCTTTTACTGGAACTGTTGTCATTATAAAGGTACAAAGATTACAACTGTGTAATTAGTATTTTTTTTTTAATGCCACTTCCAAATAATGCCTCTCTATCCACAGTGATTTCAGTCAGATATTCCAAACTCTAATTTGAGTGGGGGGTATATTGCTGGTATTTTAAAAATCTTGTTACATAAAATGTTAGTTTTTGCTAATGCACTGCTACAGACAATGAGTGCCTGGACTGTTGAATTTCCTGAACTTTCACTGGAGAAGGGTTAAATTTTTCTGTGGTTTTGCATGTTATTTACTACTGAAATGTCTTTCATGGACTTGAGCAGGAAGTTTGTATCGTGAGGATCTACAAAGACTTCAGTAAACTTCAGGAATAAGCTGACGTGCCATGGGTCCTCTTCACAGTAAGATTTTGCCTTGAGCTTTTTAGTAAACTTGATAAGCTGTATGTCAGAAGAGCATGAGAAGTACACATCAGTAAGATGGTTTTCTGACAGCTATTGATACAACAGAGAAACATACAGCTGTTTTTCAGATGCCCAGTGACAGTTTTCAGTGAAGAGTTGACTGGTATGCCAGCACTCCTCTGGTCTTTCACTTGTAAAGCAGAAAGGGAAAGGGAGGAAAAGCCACTAATCATACTGATTTTCATTTGCTTCATCAAAGTGGACTCAAATGAGTGGATTTTTGTTGTCTTTTATTTTGTAGCTTGTTAATTTTTGAGACATCTTATGAGGAAACATCTAAAATTTGAGGCATGGGGAGCTATTACTTCTAGATCTGCAAGGAAGTGATGCTTTGCTCTAGCAGGAAAAAATCCTGACAAGCTAATGTATGACCAAACTGATGTGCATCCAGCTGCTGTGAAGCACAAGGCTTTATGGAATGCTGTTCAAAGCACACTAAAAAGACACCTGCTGGTCAGCGCTCAGATTTAATCGATTGGCCAAGTAATTGTTGCAGAGTTCCTGCTGTGTGCACGTTCTGTACACCATCCTGGCCAAAACTGGGATTGTCTTTGCTCAGCAGGCATTTTGCCAGCAAAACTGAATGGCAAATATCGCCTCAAGCAAGCCATAGATGCCCTAGTAAATGTCAATGACATATAATGTATGGATATGGTTAATTGATATTTTGGTGCTAATAACACAGCAGACCTTCAGCTGAGTTACTAAAAATGTGGTTTTGTAAGGCTGACTGTATGGTTCTGTGTAAGTTACGTAGATGGTGGGTCAGCATGAGGTCTGTGCCCTGTAGAGCACATGTGAATTCATACAAAGATTTTCTTTTGGTTCAAGGAGTTCAGTCGCTTAGAAACTAAATCCAGAGCCTGTGCTAGAAAAATGCCAGAGTTCCCTGGCTTACGGAGGACCAGACCAGGGACAGAGAGACACTCTGCTGGTGTACCATGTTATGCTATGGAAGAAAGTGTTTGTAGGTTATAAAGGATTACTAATCATAGCTGGAGGGCTGAGGAGACCGGTTCTGAATTATTTGTAAAGGCACCAGTGCAGCATGTCCGCATGTTTATAAGGAAGGCAGTGCAATTTTGAAATGAACATCTTTTGTTTTGAGAAACTGAAGAGTTTCACAACAAAATCAGCAAAGATGCCTGTGGTCCACCAAGAAAATCTAAAATGAATCATATGGAAACAGTCAGTGTAGGCAGGTAAGTAAAAAAACCCAAACAACCCCCAAACCAAAACACTCAAGCTCATAGCACTATGGGAGAAAGCAGAAAGCTCCCTTAATTTTGGTGGTGAATCTCTTTTCTTGATGGTGTTTTTTTGGGTTTTTTGGGGAGGGTTTTTTTTACACCGTGATTGACTCTTCTAGGTTATCAGTGTTGGATTACAGTGTTATTGGATCTATAGCACGGCATTTGTGTGAAGCAAATGGGCAGTTAAATTATCATATTTATGTTTGTATTTGGTATTATGTATGTACCTATTTATAGACAGTTACACTGTTACATGTTACATTATCTTGGCTTACTATGAACTCCCTTTGTAATGACCTGTAGATGGTGGGGTGGGGAGCAGAACTGTAAAGGTGCATGTATGTCAAGATACAAACCAGATGCTTCATGATAAGGTCCCGAGCCTGATTTCTTGCAATGCTGATCTTGGTGACTGCATTACTTCAGGTAAGAGAGGCAGGTGAGGGGAGGGTTGGTTCTCCCTGGACAGTTTGTATATTGTCTCCTTTGTTAATCTTGACAGGGAGGTAGGAATGTGCACAGAACATTCCTGAGCTCAGTCTACCAGATCGTCGGCTTGTGGTCACAGGCAGGCAAGCAGGACAACACGCTGATGATGGCATGAAGAACACTGGGCTGTAGGCAACCTACTCCTGAGCAGTGGAGAGGCAAAGGTTGTGTTTAAGCGTTTTCTGCCATGCCGGTTTTCAGGGTTCTATGCAGGACTCTTTCATACCTCAGTGATGAATTGTATCCACATTGCTTCCAATTCCTTGTCAACTTTTCTCACTCCACTCCTTATTGTATCCTGTGACCGGTTGACTCCTCCCAGCCTGTCCTTCCAGAAAGTGCAGTGTACAAACGCAGATTATGGAGGTGAGAACTGATGTTTTTGCCACATTCTTAGCTGTATACTTTTTAAAATGTACTGTCGAAAAGAACAAGGCATACAGCTGCACATTGGTTGTGTGAATTCTGCCATCATTAAATGTTGAGAAAACTGAAAAAGAGCTGTGAGTCATTTCTGCGAATACATGTAAAATGGCATTAGGTGTCCGTGTGGATGTGATCTTCCCTTTAACCCCCCCCAAAATGAAGTCACTGATACTCTGCTGTATTAGATGATTATGGATGTTGCAGCAGATCTTTTATCCTCCCATTTGATGAGGAGGAACGCTTGCGTGGCCTGAGGCTGTAATGTGACAGAAGAATTGGAGGCCAAGATCAAGCAAGACCATCTAATGTAGACTGTGTTCACACCATGCCTTTAAAATGTAAGACAGCTATTCTTTATGGGAACTGAAAGATAGTTAAACCTATTGGGCTAGATATTGATGCTCTCCTATACCTTTGCACAGAGGATTGACTTTATGTAAGGGTGAATGTAGAATGTGGGTTTGAGAGCTTTGTTTTCAGTATGCATAGTGTCTGTTATTAAAATGTATTTCTTTAGCTGTCAAGTGATTTCCTCATTTTGTAACTGTGTTAGCTCCTGACAGAACTGTCATGCAGTTATCTTTTATGTCTCTTACAAAGATAGACTGGTAAAAATCGAGCCATACAACTATTTTGGCCCTTTTAACTTTCCCTTTTCCATTTCCAGTGATCTAAGTTCTGTAAATGTTGACTGTTAATGGCTATATTAAATACAGCTAGGCAGTGCAAAACATCAGGTGTTGTATTTTATATACCTGTTTCTGTATTACAAAATTTAAATGTTTCTTCATATTAATACTTCTCTGCAAGCCAGAGACTGCACATACATAGCTAATCTGCTGTACTTTTCGAATTTGAGTAAAGGCTATGGGAACACCATGGCTTCTTCCTGCCAGTTCCAAGAGTTCATGTCACTGTTTCTTTTTCCCAGGTCGAATTTGTGATCATGGGTAAATGCAGACATATGACCTAAGTTAACTTACCCTGATCTGTGAAACTTACCTCTCAGAAGTAATTTGACTATTGAGATTGTCTTTTAGACATTTAAATTGTATAGTGAAGAGATGGTGTCGGCATTGCACCTCAGAAACCTTCATAATGACAAATGAAAGGAGTAATACCTGTTCCTTCAGCTGTGAATTTCCTGATGGCAGTAATGCAAGCTGAACAATAATATTAACTCTTTTTCGTCTTTAGTTTTGGTGTGTAACTTCTTTCGGGTTTGATAATCTATTTATAGCTTTGGCACAAGGTTGAACACACTTATCACACCTCATTGGTTCCACATTTTACCCTTAGAAAGATTGTTAAGAGTCTTTTTCTTATTGATTCCCAAGCTGAGCAATTTCTTTTTTGTTTTCATACTTTGACCTCTAACCCTGGGATCCATTAGGACACTGAGCCAGCAGGGTGTAGACACATCAACTACAGAGGGAAAGAACTAAAATGACACTGTCTCCAGTGAGGGATGCATTAATAGACCTGAATTCAAACATAGAAAAGGCAATTTTTTTCCTGCTGGGAAGCAGAGTCCTCAAGAGAGTCATCTCAGACTGAAGAACATGATCTGAAAATCAATAAAGGCCCTATTGTGCTGGTGATGTGTCCGGGAAGTGTCGTTTTATATCTTATTAGTGGATATCCAAAGGAAGTTAAAGCTACTTTGCTCATAATAATTGGATAAATCCTCTTTCATCAGTGGTCTATTTTGCTGTTCAAAGTAAAAGTGAAAAACGGTGGAGAGTCCAGTTTGGATACGGTGAGACTGAATAAAGACAATGGCTGTTAAGGTGGGGGAGTGTGTGTGTTTCATTAGGCTGATATTGTTTCTAGCACTGATTCCCAGCTCTGTTTTTCAACTGAGATTTTAAAGAGTAATTAAAAATAGAAGGCTTTCTTCTGTCTGTTTAATCGGAAGAAAACTCTGCTCTTGACATTTTTACTGTATTAATGTTCCAGACAAACTGTAAATGCACCATTTGCTTTATTGCAGTGGATGAAGGAATTACGGATCTTGGTTAAGTTTATCTGCATTATTAATGCTACAGGCTGGGTAAACTCAAGTGATAGTGATGATAACTGTATGCACAGCTGTGGATATAGTTGTGGCCTTGCAAAATTAGCAACAAATATGGTAATATTATTATAGAAGTTTTTCAATTAACTTACTGATTTTAAAAAAAAGGTAGAGTCTGGCAGAAGGAAGAACAAGAGTTAGGGAAGAAAAAGGAAGAGTAATTGCCTATACTACAACTCAGTTTTTTAGATTTTTTTCCGTAGGTAACTGACATTCTGCAGTTGTTATTCCTTGCTATCATTTGAAATGACATATGTGAAACAAAATCGAGACTTTCCTTCCGTGTCTTTCAAGCCAGATTATTGTTCATTTAAACATGAGTAATTACAGGGGTAGGAGTTGACTGGATGTTGAAAGAGACTGAGTAATTCTGTGTGTAAATTTTACTGGTGGCTCTCTTCTCTGCTTCCTCTGTATATGACAGGGTAAAAAATGTTTGAGAGTTGAGTAGTCTTTCCTCCTCTCTGGAAAGTTTAGTTAGTATGTCTGTGTCATGAGCTGCTTCACTCTGCAGCTTTCTGAGAGGTTATATTGATGGCAAAACACTCCTATTACCAAATGCATTCAGTGATATTCTTTTTCATTTTTTTTTCTTTGTCCTTTCCTTTCACCTAGCAGCTCTTAGCTTAGTTTCTTAATGAAACTGAAGGTTTCCCAATCACTTTGGTTTTTGGACCATCTTCTCATTGTAAGATTCAGTAACTTTGTCTCTCCAGCGCATCTTCGTGCTTAGCATTGCTGTTTTTAGGTAATGCTTCCCTCCACTGAGAATGCATGGTGGCTTTTGGGTGTTGGCTTTGTTTCATTAAAATACATGAAGAAATATGTAAAACAAGAAGCTCCTGTTTTCTAGCTAAGAACTGTAGCAAGGTGTGAAGAAAGGTTATGTTCTACCTGCTGGACTGTTGAGTGGATCAGTTGTGCAAGAGGAAAGGCAGAAAACCTGACCTTTCCCTTTACAGTGTCAAGTTTGATTTTTTCCTAAATGGTATGATGTACTGTTTCTTGTGCGAGTACAACAGGAGGCAAAATCAATGTTAAACAGTGGGGTTTCCATATTTGCCCCCCTGCAACACACCTGCACTTTCTTGCAATTAAGATGTTACGCTCATCAGTAGTTGTAGGACAATCTGTCCTAGAACCATCACGTATTATTTATTTTCTTATTATCAAAGTAGTCCTAATAATTTGAATGAAAATCCTACTGAAAGCAAGCAAGTCACACAAGTGAAAGACCTGATCGCTATGCAGGCTTTTGCTTTAGTGCCATTTGACCTCATGTTGTTGATTGGGGTGAAATACAATGACAGTTAGGATCACCTTCATTTCTAGGGTTTTGTTAGAGGCGTATGGGACCAGAAGGCTTGGTAATAAGTACAAGGCCTGACTAATTGAGATTGATGTAGTATAAGCACACTGCAGTTAAAAAGGTAAACCTCCAACAGTCTTTGAATGAATTTTTTCAGCCTTTGGTAGTAGTATCATCAGTGCAGCACTGATGGCTTTTGCTAGCTACCTCCAATCTTGCTAGACTGTATTCTGCAAGAGCACTGCTTATGTGACTACCACTGGCAGTGTGAAACTACTATAGACTTTAGATGTGATCTCTACCAAGTACAGTAAATCCTGATATTTTTGCCATCCCTGTAAATATCCAGTCTCTTTCAGAAACCGGTTAGATTTGTGACCTTTTGCAGGAAGACCATTTCTTGCGTGTTCCTCTTCATTACAATTGCAGGTGTGCATACACGTGTGTGTATTTCATTCATACCTGTGCATGTGAAAAATTTCTGATTTCTTACTGCAGCTGTATAGAACAGGTCAGAGGTTACTAGTATGCCACAAAATAGTGTTCTCGCTTTTACTCGTGTATGTCTCGTCTCTTTCACAAAAATTCATTTCAGTGGAGCTCAGTTAACACCTGCTATTAAATTTCTGTTCATTTAAATGACTGTCTTAAATCTCATTAATTTGAATAATGCATTGGACTCCAAATTCAGCACTATTGGTGCCACATTAGCCTCCTTATTTCTCCCTTCACCTTACTCATTGGAGGAAAATAGTTGGAGTAGTACTTTGACTACTGCTTTAAAGAATATTTTCCCTAATAGTTGATTGTGCTTGGTTGACCCCAGTCAGCAGCTAAGCCATCACCCACTTGCTCACTTACTCTCCCTGAGCAGCACAAGGGAGACAATTGCGCAAAATTGGGAAAATGTGTGGGACAAGATAAAGATAAGTGAAGGAAAGAGCAAGAGAAACAAACAGAACCCACCACACACCGAGAGCTATGCAGAGGCACTGACCGCCTCTGAAAAGCAGACTGATGCTCAGGCAGTCTTGGAGCAATGGCTGCCTCCCCAAAGCTGCCTTTCCCTTAGTCTTTATTGTTGAGCATGAGTATGGCATGGAATATCCCTTTGGTTGATCTGGGTCAGCTGTCTCTGTTGTGTCCCATTCCAACTTCTTGCCCACCTCTGGCCTGCTCTCTGGGAGGGATAGAGGGGAGGAAAAAGAAAGCCTTGATGCTGTGCAACTACTGCTCAGTGATAGCCAAAACGCTGATGTGTTTTCAGCACTGACTTAGTCACAAATCCAAACACAGCGCCACATATGCTACTGTAGGGAAAATTAACTCCATCTCAGGTAGACACAGTGAATTGATACAGTTACGAAATTGCATTCTGACTTTCTGAACTTCTTGTCTCTTTGATGTGCCCCCCTGCCCTGGCCCAAGTTTCGCTACCTTTTTCATGAAGGCACTGGAAAGTCAAGAGACTGTAAGTTCAGGTAAGTTTATTTTAATAACGGTATGTGGCTTCTCTCTCTCACTCCTTTCCCCCATCATCTGGGCCTGTGAAGGGTAGAACCTCCTTAAAATCCTGCTCTGATCCTGAGATCCTTTCAGTGCCTGCAGCCATAAGGAGGTTTCAGTTAGTCTTTCTTTTAGTGTTTCATTCCTCCCCTCCTCCTCACAAGCAAATGCTATCTCCAGGTGCTCTTTAAAGTAGTAAATGGACATTGGGGGTTAAACGGGTGGACTGAGAACAGAGCTGCATATTTTATACCTTTATAGGTCTGCCATTCCATTGATGCTGCCAGAAATGCTTCTTTACATTTATGTTCACCATGAGGAATCCCCTTGTAGGAGATAACCATTACAAGTCAAATCACTAGCAGTTCAGCGTAAAAGCAGGGTCAGACTTCTTGCATAGCATGTAATAGTTTCGTGTTAAGACCTTGTTCAGCACAGACCTGTGCTAGTCAAAAGTGATTTGCATGATGTTCTTAAAGAAAAGATAATTCTTTGCAGGGGAATGTGTGTCTTAAACCAACCCACACGTCTCGTCTTAAGACTCCCATAAGATACAGTTTCTTGGGCCAGCAGGAAGAGAGATTTCTTTATGGATCTACAGCTCCTTTCCAGGTTTTGCCTAACCGCCCGCCCCCCCCCCCCCCCCCAC
>VZSC01014189.1:65686-88097 GCA_013398225.1 Steatornis caripensis | reverse complement strand
TGGCATGAGTATTGCCATTGTGGACCCCACCCCCAGAGTCATTCAGTTTAAAGCCCGCCTCACCAGGTTGGCCAGCCTGTTGCCAAAGATCCCCTTGCCCTTTCTAGACAGATGAAACCCATCCCTGCTTATGACTGATTCTTGGTGATTTATATGGAAATTATTTTTACTTTCATTGCTTTTTTTTGTAAGATATCAAAACTTGTTCTATCTTAACTAGTTGAAGTTATCAACTAGTTCATTTCAAACCCCATGTAAAATGTGAATATCCTCAGAAAATGGCTGTTTACATGAGTAAGTGGGTTTTGCTTCCTTTCTTTTACTTACAGTACTAGTCATTATTAAGCACTCCATCTGAGAGGGCTGTTTGTACTGAATTGCTCTTAAGAGACCAGAGAAATTTCCTTGAATCTGGCATAGCCGTCTTGATGAGCATCCAGTCATTGCTGCTATTGGCTCAACAGAAGAAGCCTAACTCCCTTAGATCTTTGGTTTTTTTCCTTTGTTTTCTCAGTCCTGTCTATTTTTGAATCCTCCCTTTCCTGCAGTATTCTCTGCAAGCAAGTAGATGAGTGATGATGTATCACAATATGGCCATTTTAAGTTGCAATTTACAGGGTCATGAATGGAAATTATTCTCCTGTCTCTTGTGACGCTTGCTAACAGGAAAAAGGAAGACTTGCACATTAGGAATAAAAAAAAAAATTCATCACAGTCTTGGGAGATCATTTCTGCATTTTTCCTTCTTCCCATATGAACGTGGAAATGGCCTGTTTCCGTTTCTGTAGGTTGCTGTTTATGTTCTGACCCTGAAGAGGTGTATACATATTCAAAAGCTGCCCTTCCCTGCAAACTTTGTCCCTTTCAGGAATAACACTGATAGAAATTTGGTGTGCTTTCTATCTTTTGAATCGTCAAATAGTTAATTTTTCTAGAATAAAAAATCACTGCAGGATTTTCATCTGCTAAACTTTCTATTACATACAAATGAAATCAACAGATGTTGAATTTCCACCTGTGTTTTACTGCAAGTGTTTTTAATAAGCCAATATAATCACTGCATTCTAGATCTGCAGTGTGTCATAACCCTCTGTTTTTGCAAATGAATGTCACGTAAACTCATGATTTCTTCTCTTTATATGAATTACAGAAATTTTGTCACTCTCAGAAGAGAGCCAACCTAAACCAAACTTACAAAATGATGAAACAGAGAAACATAAGAAGCCTTCTGTAGAACCCACTGATGAATCCCAGAAAGGACTAGCTAAGCATCCTGTCCCAAAAGCTAGAAAATTAATTCACAAAGCAACAGATCCTGTGTTGCAAAGAGAAGACTTTGTTCCAAAAGCAGCCAAACGGACTGAAAGGATTAATGGCATTGGTACACCTCCCAAGGGCATTCTGAAGCGTAGTTCAAGTTCAAGTTCCACTGACTCAGAAATTCGTGTTGGTCAGATGTTAGATGTTCAGAAAAAGAATGGTCTTCCTACTGCAACTATTTTTGAAGGAGAAGCTGAGAAGAACTCTCTTACAGAAGAAGCAGAAGACATGGAAGACTCCACACAAATTTCACTGGAAAAACTAAAACAAGTGAGGTTCTCATCTAGCACAGGTAAAGGAGAATCTCTGCAAAGCCCACAGCTACACCATGGTAGAGCAACAGGAGAGTTTGATTTGTTAGAATCTGATGAAATAAAGGGTAGTGGAAGGGATTCTATTAGATCAGATTCACTTGGGAATAAGCAAACTTCTACTCGAAAGCCTTTGAGAACCTATTCATCAGCTTTACAAAAAAACCCACTAGATGGCTTGCAAGAAGATACTTCAGCATCCAGTCCTTGTGACACTAATAAGTCGGTCTTCCTGGTTAATGAAACGCTGCAGACAAAGACAATTACTCCTAAGAAACTTGAAACTCCACAGAAGACCTCCAGCAATATCCTGCCAAATAGCAATAATGAACTGAGTGTTGATGAGACACATGAAAATAAATCCAACCATATCTTGAGCCATGAATCAAAGCCACACAAAAACTTTACTGGTAAGAGACTAATAGGAGTGAAGAATAGAATGCAATAGTATATAGTACATATTCATTAATATTTGAAACACTTGTGTCTAAGAATTAACAACTAGGAAACAGAAATAGTAGGAATATGCTACATATAATAGAATTAAATTGTAGATCACTTTTTTGTATTTTAATGCTCTAATGTAGTCAATATTTTTTAGATGATCTTCTGTTGGTATTCTTAAGAAGTAACAATCACATCAGAGCCTGCATAGGCACCTTTATTGTGGATGATGAAGGTGAAGTGATGGCATTTGGATAAAATTTCTGTCATAAAGCCTGGTAGATCTGTCTGCAAAGGAGCTGAAGAATTTTTGATGTACTGCTGTCGACTGCCCTGGGTAGTGTAATCCAATTGTGACTTGGGGTTTTGCTCATTTGACTAAACACAAATAAGCAGGGTTGCCCCGCCCTTCAATGTAGCCATTTCCTTTAGAATGGAGATAATCTTATCTGCTCGTAATATGATTAATCTTCCAGCAGGATATCTCAGTGCAGGAATTTATTTTTTTACTTTATTGCCTGCAGTATGGTTCTTTAAAAACACACAAGCAGAGAACTCTTTTCTCTGCTAACAGTTAAAAAAAAAAACTGAGAGATTTTTCAAGATAGATCATATATTTGTAGAGTTGTGTGTCTGATTCCTAACTCTGATAAGTTTGTTTACATTGTAGATGAACATCAGCTTTCTGCTAAAACAGAAGCATATGAGGCGTCAAATACCAATTCTACAAGTCTTCAACAAGGTAAGCCCAATCTTGTTGAGGAGCGAGGTGCTAAAACCGCTTTCAAGCCTGACAAACATGCTGATGAACACATGGAAGTGGCTGATGAATCTGTATCAAAAGTTTTAGATTGGTTTAAAAGAAGTTCTGGTACTGAAGATAGGAAACATGTATCAGCTAGATCCCAAGGCAAGGAACCCAAAGAGGAAGTGGACTTCTCAACCAGAACAGCAGTTCTTCCTACAGAACACAGCGAGCGTAGTATGAATGGAAAAACTGAAGTTACAGAAGAGTTACTGTTTGGAAAAATTAAACAACGGAGCAGCATTTCACCTACGTCACTGATTTCAGAAGATATAAAGCTGATAAAAGAGAGGACAAAACCTAAGAAAGGGGAAGAGAATGAGGAGCAAAATGACAAATCACTAACTGAATCTGACTGTACAAGAGCCGAAGAAAAAGAATGTGGTCAAGAAATCAAGCAACAAAATAAAAATTTGAATCTCTTGAAAGATGAAGAACACAAGATACCAGCTCAGAAATGCGAATCAGAGAAGGCAATACGAGAAAAAAGAAGAATAAGGGAAATCAGAGCGTTCTGGGAAAGGGATAAAACTATCCCTAGTCATGGAGAGAAAGAAGTTAGTATCCATAATAATGCATCAGGCAGCAGTGTATTGAAAGGTCTCAGAGAAAGTGACAAAATAAAACCAATGGCAGTATACCTACCTGATGGATTGGATGATCAAAGCAAGAATATGTTAAGAAGTGCTGAACTAAGTTGTGCAAGCCAGACTTCAAGAAATGAACATTGGAACTCTCTTGAGTGTGGACAAGGCCATGCAGTTGAAAAGTCAAAAAGAACACTTCCATCTGAAGTTCATGAATGTACAGAATTGCCAAAAGCCAGTATCTTGCACCCAAAATTTGCTTCCCCAAAAAGCAAAGACAAAGATGAGAAAAAAACACTTAAAGCAGAAGTTGCTGCTTATTCCCAACAGAAGCCCAGTTTCCACATTTTGTCTTTAAAAGAAAAAATGAATGAAAAGTCCAAGAATCGAATTTCAGATCCTTCACAGTTCCAGAGTTTGAGAAACTTCTGGGATGCTGGAATTAAACTACAGAGTGGCATTGATAAGGGAGATGTTTCTTTGCCAAATAATACTAGTTCAATAACCTATGAAAGAAAATCAAAGGAAGATAAAGGCAGAGATAATGCAAGCAAGCAAGAGTTAATTCAACAACAAACCCAAACATCTGAGAGAGAAAGAACATGGAAACTAGATTCTGTGGTATGTGAACTGCCTCTAGAATCTTCTGCCCTGAAAGGTCTGAGTGTGACACACGTAAATACAGACTCTGTCCAACTGGTCAGAAAACCAGTTATCTCAAAACCCCAGGAAAAAATGGGTCTTCCAGAGCAAGAACTTAAAGAACGTGTAGAAAAAAGTACTGTTTCATCAAAAGAACATCATGTTTCCTTGCACTTGCGCCAATTACCTGGTGATAAAGATGCTTTAAAGGAGGCAGCAGTAGATGATTGGCTATGTTTGCCTATAGAAAAAGTGGAGAACAAGACTACTCCATTAGATGTCACTCTCCCTGAAGAGGAAGATGCTAAAGAGGAAGTTGCAGAGATTGTCGATAAGGTTGTTCTACCTAAAGCTGAGCCTGGTATGTTTAAATTAGGCCTAAAGAGGTTAGAAAAGGAAGCCTCTGAGGTGTCACCTACCTTGAACCTAAAAGGTAACATTGTGAAAGGGACAACTTTTCACTCAAATCAGTGCAGTGTCTCTGAAAGAACAGTAGAACAGAGCTGTGACGCTTCTGCTGATCAACAAGAAGAAATAGGCAAAAGCAGAGAAGTGAATGTGCCATCGACAGATGAGCAAGAAAACATAAAAAGCCACAGGAAACTGTTTAGGGAGTTTGAAACTTTCTGTCTGCAACATCATGCAGCAGACAAGGATGATGCTCTTGAGGGTTCACAGAGGCCTCAAGCTGATTTGCAGAACTGGCTTGGAGAAAACTTTGCATGTCAACCTTCTGAATATAGAAGGGTGGGAATGAAAACACCCAGTAACACAAATAGTATATCACAAACTAATTGTAGTGTAGAATCAACATGCCAAGAATATACTAGTCATCCTGAAGAAATCAGTGAGACTGTGGAAAAGTCTGTTGCCCCATCCAAGGTCAGTGGCTTGAGCTCTGGTTTAGAGAAGCTGCTGAACGAGGCCTCTGAAATGCCACCTCCTAAACTAAAACATGCCGATGGCATAGTACAGAGTACTGCAGAGATGGAAGTTAGAAGCACAACCTATAAGCATGATGAAGAGTTGCCACCAGAAATTGGTGAGACTGTAGAGAAGTCTGTTGCCCCATCCAAGGTCAGTGGCTTGACTTCTGCTTTGGAGAAGCTGCTGAAGGAGGCCTCAGAAACACCATCTTCTAAACCGAAATATGCCGAGAGCACAGTATGGAGGACTGCTGAGACAGATGTTAAAAGCACGACCTATGACCACGATGGAGAGTTGCCACTGGAAACTGCTGAGATTGTAGAGAAGTCTGTTGCCTCATCCAAGGTCAGTGGCTTGACTTCTGCTTTGGAGAAGCTGCTGAAGGAGGCCTCCGAAATGCCACCTCCTAAACCAAAACATGCTGAGAGCACACTATGGAGGACTGCTGAGACAGATGTTAAGAGCACGACCTATAAGCACGATGGAGAGTTGCCACCAGAAATTGGTGAGACTGTAGAGAAGTCTGTTGCCCCATCCAAAGTCAGTGGTTTGAGTTCTGTTTTGGAGAAGCTGCTGAAGGAGGCCTCAGAAACACCATCTCCTAAACTGAAATGTGCTGACAGCACAGTATGGAGGACTGCCGAGATGGAACTTAGAAGCACAACCTATAAGCATGATGGAGAGTTACCACCAGAAATGAGTGAGACCATAGAAAAGTCTCTAGTGTCCAAGGCTGAATATGGAGTATTTGATGCGAATTTGCGGAAGTTACTGAAAGAGGTCTCTGAAACACCAGCTTCTGTGCTGGAAGATACAGATAATAAAATGCAAGGTAAAGTACAGACTAGTCTAAGTATGCATGCTCCACATCAACGAGAGAGAGAAAATCCTCAAGAAATACAAGAAACAATAGAAAAAACTTGTGTTTCAAATATTGCAAAATTCAGTGAATTCAGCTGCTCTTTGGAAAAACTTCTTCAAGAAGCATCTGAAGTTTCATGTCCAATATCCAAAGAGTTACGTAAACAAGAAAAGTTTAGGGATCATATGTTTCTGTCACAAAAAGAGACTGTATTCATGACAATGTCGCAGCCATATAATGCTTTAAGTACCTGTCATACACAAATGAAGATAGCTGTCAAAGGGGCAACTCCAGAACAAAATATCAAGTCCTCATTAAATGATCTTGCAGTATGTAAAATTGAAGCTTGTGGTCTTCCTAACAGAACTGGAGCTATTAATAAAATAGAAGAGAGAAACATGGCTCCAGTTGATCTCCCTCCCTTGGAAGGAGAGATGCATATGACTGCAACCAAGCCCTTCAAGATAAATGAAAAAGGAAGGAGAGATGAAAGCACATCTTTGGATGCCTCTGAAAAGAATTTGGAATTTAAAGCACTCTTGAAATTCAGAAGAACAAGCACACCACTTAAAGATGAGAGCAACTCCCCCCACCCAGAAGAAGCACAGCTCTGCCTAATGTCTCAGCATGAGGATAATGATGATGAAGTGGATGGCTCAGATTTGGGATCCAAATTTTCAGACGAAAACTCGGATTCCTACCCTGGAACCAGAAGTTCAGCTCGTGAGCCATTTGATTTCTAAAATTCATGGTGCTGGGCTTTTAAACACACCCACAACTTTTTTTTTGGTGGCCAACTTGAAATACGTTAACCAAAAGTCTGTGTGATACTTATTTCTTAATTGAATGCTTTGGATATTTGTTTGGGAAGGATGGGAAGAACTGATTAAGTCCTTTAATTGGAAAGTGTTTGACAAACACATACTGCATTGGAGTAAGCCTTTTTCATAAGGGGAATTTGGCAACATGAATCAATCACATCAGTCTTCATGATTTACCCTTTTGTTCCTCCCCTTGACATCCCCTTCAAATTAATAACATTGTAACACTCAAAATCTGGTAGTTCTTTTAAATATACTGCATTAAAAGAGGAAAAAAATATCAGTGGCTGACTGAGTTCATTCTTTAGTTTGACCAGCTAGTCTTCAAAGGTAAATACTTATCAGTGCAACGGTTGGGTATAAAGACAGTATCAATACTCTGTGCTATTTCATTTAGTATTGCTGCCTTGCACTAGGAAGTGGCCATGTAAATGAAGTGGTCTATTTACTAAGATTCTCATCATTTGAATGAATGGCAGTTCTAGTCGACGTATAGTGTGTGATAGTAATTGAAGAGTTTAAAGTGGAGGAGATAATTTAACCTTTTTAATCTGTTGCTGAAAGACTGGGAATGTTTTCTTCAACTGGAGAATCTGAGAAATATGTGAAGTTTCAAGGGCCTGCCAACTTACTCTCGAGCGTGTTTTGAAAGTGAGATTCCAGTGGAAGTCAGTGAAAACTCAAGACCAATGAGGAAAAATGAAACAATTTGTTTTAACTGTAGTTACAGACAGCAACGCTGTAAAGCCTGGTCAGTTGGCTGATGGGGAGGTAGGGAGGAGAGAGGGTTTTAAAGGTTTCTGAAGGAGCTAGGTCTGTCTTGATTCTCCCTTTGAAAACAATTGCATAATTTCAGGGATCCAAATATCTCTACAGCTGAGTATTTTTGTGGTTGTTACTCAAGTACTTAAACAAAACTACTTTCACTGGGGAGAAGATGTAACGGACAAATTTACACAGGGGGAAGAACTAAAGCTATTTACTTTTTTGTGCTGATTCATAAAAAGATGGTTGCAAAATGGTCAAAGTCTGAGTTTATCCTATATTGCTCTCAGACAATTAAGTGCCGTAACTGCCTGAAACTTTCTTATTAGTCAGTACAGACATAGATACCTACAAAGCGCAAATCAACAAACCTGCCCCTCTCTACTGATGGCTAAGAGAATTTAGAGACAGCAAACAAACACTTAAAATTAGACATTAATTTTGGATTTATTTTGTGTTTTCATTGAATGTTCACTCTCTCTGCTAACATTCAAAATAGATTCTTATGAGAAATCCATGGTTGTTTTTTTAGTGGTTTACTTAAAGTGGCATGTCTGTGTGTGCAGTGTTCATGTGTTTTGTCTCATAACAGGTTCAGAAGAAGAATTAAACCCTGTTTTGATGGCTTTGAAAAGGAGTGCAGATAGGAAAAAGTCTTCCAAAAGTCTAGAGGACATTCCATCAGCCACCTCAAGTGAGCACAAAGCTTGTGTGTCTCCCATGACCCCTAGTTTGGCTTAAATGTGTTCATGCTGGTCTTCCATACAGCTTTACCAAGTAGCGTTTTTGTCTTTGTTTTTTCAATAAACCATATGGAGCTTGTACTGTAGAACTGAATTCTTTCCTCATATGGCTTAGTTTTCAGTTCTTTGTGTTAATTTTAATACAACACTGGTCTACGAAGGAGACGTCTTCCAAAAATGCACTGTGTTAATCAATGATGAACTGTTGCTTTGAAAGTTACTCAAAAGTGAAAGTATTGGCAACTATTTGAATCAATAATGAGCAGCAACTGCTGTTGTCTCCTGGCTGCTTGCTTGGGTCAAATTAGTAGACAGTGGAAGTATGAAAAAATCATCTTAATTTAGTAGTGTTTCATCTGTGTATTCTAGCAGTTAATATATCAAACTGACTTTAAGAGAAAATAATGAGACAAGGTTGTACTGAAAATTAATTCTTGACTTCCCTCTGTAGCATCCTAGGATTTTTAAAAATTTATTATTGCTGTCTCCCTTCGCCCTACCCCTCAGTGTTTTCGTACTTATCTCTTGTCTAATGCGGAAGACGTGAACTGAACTTACATTTGAAAACTGAGGTGTGGAGGTGTAGATTTTGAAAGATGTTGGCTATTGTTGGCAAATTATTCTTCTAATACTACTTATGCTGTTGCTTGCTTCTAACTAGTTTCTAGGTTTTAGGTATGCACTAACACTGTTGCAACAGCACACTGACAGAAACTGTGTCGAGATGAGACTGCTGCTTGGATGTAGGCTTGAAGTAGTGCGTGAAGTAGAAAGCATCTCTTGAATTTAACCATTCCCATGGCTCTGCTGGTTTGTTTGGGTTTTTTTTGTCCTCATCACTCTTAATTCTACGATTACCACTGCCATCTTTTTGATCATATCGAACAGCAAAATTTCTAACTGTGTTACTTTTTTTCATGCACAGATAAAGGAAAACTAAATAATCCAAAGGAAGAATTAGCTCTTAGTGCTGAAGACGGTAAATATCTCTTGTGTCTGCATGGAAGTTTATTTTTTCAATGGCCTCTGTTTGCTAGTGAAGAATTTCTTAAACCAAGAATTGTATTGCACTGATTTGGTTAATTTTAGCATGACTGAAATGCTTTTGTCCATTTTGCTGTGTTGTTTTATCCTAGAGGAATATACTTAAGTCCTGCTATATCTGTAGAATAGACCTACTAGTGTATTGTTTTGACTTTTGGTCATTCAGCCTATGAAACAGTTACTGAAATCATTGAGAAATTGAACATTAGCTCAGTTGAAAGACTTGGCATAAGTAAATATTGAATTTGTCTGTGCATTTGTTGCCTTAAGGTACAAGATGAGTTTTGCTAGTGCAAAACACTCTTCAGAATACATCAGCAGAAAAGGAACCTCTCTTACAATCCCTGTCTCACTCCAGCAAAGTAGAATTAATCTAAGCAACAGATGAACTGCTAGATCAGCTACTGTTGATATCATCAGTCCATTAGTGCATTACATATGCCTGACTGTTAAATTTTTCTATATACCTCTAGAAATTCCAAATTTAAGCAAAATAAAAGCAAACCTGCTCCAAGAACATGTCAAGATGAACACAACAGAAAACCATCAAATAACATTTAATATGGTGGAGTATAACACAGTTCTTTNAGTGCATTACATATGCCTGACTGTTAAATTTTTCTATATACCTCTAGAAATTCCAAATTTAAGCAAAATAAAAGCAAACCTGCTCCAAGAACATGTCAAGATGAACACAACAGAAAACCATCAAATAACATTTAATATGGTGGAATATAACACAGTTCTTTTAGTGCATTGGCGTACTGAAGTTATAAAAAAAAAAAAGTTGTGCACAGTTGCATTTATTGTCATGATTTAGATGCTTTAAAGCAATTTGAATGTTAGTGGCCTATAGTATAAATAGGATGATCATGGTGTAACAGGATGCGTGCAATATCCAGTAAATTAACAAGACTTAAGTACCATACTGTGTTTTGCTTTCAAGTGGAGACCCCTACTGAAAGTGTGGTTTATATTCAGTAGAGAATATGTAGATACTTACCTGAAAAGGCTGGGGGGTTTTAAGTTAAATTTCTTATGAGTGAAGTTTTGAAAAAATGACACACACAACCAAACTGATAGCTGTACAGACAGAATAAGGCAGGTTTTCTTGAAAATACTGTTCATATCTTTGCTTTGCTTAGCTTGTACACTCGTGTTACTTTTGTTATGATCCAGCTCCTCAAAGGAGCACAGCAGTGCAAAACACAGAAGCATATGGGGGCCAGGGAAGTCAAAAACTCCCCACATATAAAATATATTGATGCTATTTATAACGTTGCAAAGCTATTTCTGCTACTGAATGACTGTTGTCAATACTGCACTGAGCAGGTCCGAAACTTGATCAGCATCAAGAGAGGAATGAAAATGCAGCAGGAAGTGAGTAATAGGATTCTTCCAGCAGACAATGGAGAGACTTCTCCACTGATATTTAAACTAATACATTAAAAATTCTTTTTTCGCAACTAACAAGTTATACATCTGGACTAGATACTTGTTCAATAGGGAAACTACATCTAACTGCATCCTGACAATAACCGATATGTTGAGCGGTATTTGAGCTTCTACAGCAAAGCTTTGCAAAAGCTTAACTCACGCCATGCAAACAATCCCATCATGTGTGAAGTGTTTCATTTTATGCAATAGATATGTGCCCCTGTAGCTGGCTGTTTGTTGCCAAATAATTCTCTGTCATATGATATCCAGTGTTGGTGCACTTCACGATGTGTATCCAGTCCAAAGATACAGAGCTCTAGTGCCTTATTAAATATAAGTGGTGTTTAGAGCATGAAAAATTCTGAGAATTGTGCACTTACTGGAAACTGAATTTTTGCAAGGCTAGTTTGTGCAATTAAGCTTTGTACAGAGAAAGAACATGGAAATGAAGTTCAGTAGAGGTATACAAAAGTTGAAGAGATGGGCTGCAAAAGAACTGCATCGTTAATGATTTGCATATTATAATTAACTAGGAATACTTGAAACTTCCTTATTCAGGTAATTTATACAAATGTTCCTATTGCAATTAATTATACTGAGCAAATACAAGAACTGTTTGGCTTGTACACTAACTTCTTACCAAGAACCTTATGATGACTCCAATGTTACTGATGGTATGGTTAGTGCATGAGTCCACTTATCCTTGTTCTAGGAAGAAAATCTAGAAGGTATACTGAAAATGGTTTCTTCATCACATTTGATCAGAATTTGCTTGCAGCACCCAGGCTCGTACATCATGTCAAGCAGTGTAAACAGTTCTGCTCCTGCCAGAGAAAGTTCTTTGGTCAGTGCTATAGGAGATGTCAAAGTAGATTATTCTTCCTAATGATAGCTTCTCTGAGCCCTATGGGGGGCGGGGGAATCTTGCATCCAAGTTGTACACTGGTTGTGCATGTGCATGTATTTCATCTGAAGTTATTTCTTTCTAACCATGTCCTGTTATGTAATCTCACTCTTTTGATGTACAAATTTATTTTTGAAACCTTTTGAATTGCTGCTCTCCAGTTTCCACAGTGCCCTCACAGCCTGATAAGCTGTTTTCCAATCCTGAAAATCTCAAAAGACTGAGCAAGTCAGTACCATCATTCGTACAGGAAGAGGTAAGTTCCGTTTCTGAAATACTGTAACTAAAACTTTGATTACCGTGGCATTTTATATTTATCAAGTAGTGTTTTCCAGGGTCTGCCAAGTCAGTTTATTATTGGACCATGTCATGGAGTTGAGCTTGTGGTGTAACAATCAGGAGATGATCCCAAACAACCTGTGGCTGATTTAACCTTTCAAATGTTTTTGTCTGGNTTCTGAAATACTGTAACTAAAACTTTGATTACTGTGGCATTTTGTATTTATCAAGTAGTGTTTTCCAGGGTCTGCCAAGTCAGTTTATTATTGGACCATGTCATGGAGTTGAGCTTGTGGTGTAACAATCAGGAGATGATCCCAAACAACCTGTGGCTGATTTAACCTTTCAAATGCTTTTGTCCGGTAACTAGAGGTTTATTCTTGCTGTGCAGCTCAAGATAAAGAGCACGTTTTATCTAGGAGATTGAAGCATAGTGAATGCTTGCTGTTATTACCAAAGGCAACCTCTATCCTTAAACTAACAGGTCTTTTTTTTTTTTTCTCAGAAGATACATACGTGCATACATTTATTTTCTTCAGAGCCTAAAATCTAAATTGACAGTGTAAAACCATGAGGAAGTCACCGTCTGGTAACCCTGCTCAGAGGTGTATTAGCTTGGTGTTCTGCTTAGGGATGTAGGTTCAGGTACCAGACTTAACCCCACGTAAGGGAAACTTCAGAATTTCCAACAACATACTGTCCCTGTAATAATAATAGACTTGCAATTTATTGTTATTATTGTTATTATAATCGTCATGGTGTAGGTCTTGGAATAAGCTCTGAGGCTGTATTCAAATCTGCTAAAATGGCACTAAAGTTTGAAAGTGGTAAGCAATTTGAACTGTCTGGTCTACGACTCCCCAGTCAGTCAAATGAGAAATGGAGACTGTTTAGACTAAGCACGAACCTGCTACCATAAATACTTACATGATTTAGCTCGGTTGGTCATGGAGAACAAGAAATTCTGGAGGACAGGAAATACCTGATCATTGTTGAACTTGGGTAACACCATAGATCCTCTTTTTTCTTTAGAGTGCCATAGTACAAATGTGAATTTGTATGGCAAACGTGCATGCAAAACTCTGTTTCCCCCAAGCTGTTAGGAAATGGTGGTACAAACACCTGAGTCATGTCGCTGAGGGATGTGTATTAGTGGACACAGGTTTATACGGGACACAGGAATTTGAGGCGTAGATATCACAAAAAATACCTGTGTCTGTGCTATAAAATGAGGAATTGCTGCTTACCCCAGCCCTTGTCACTGTACCTGCAGCATAAGCATCAATATTTTTTATTACTGTTCTAAAAACACATGTCTAAAAGGACTGAAGGGGTCGGAATCAGGAATGCTGTGCCCTGTATTACCCTATTCCTTCATAAAGTCTGAAATAACCAAAATGTGGTGATACAAGTTTGATTAATCTCACCTTAAGTGCAGAACTTAAAACCATTCAGTGTCTGTGAATTGTACCTCTTTAGTTAAAGATTCTCAAAAACTACACCATCCTAATACGCATTCTGCTGAGAAGAATGCACAGAAAACTTTTCTAAGGCTGTTAACATTGCACCATGGATGGACCAAAAGATTAGCATTTCAAAGCATTAGAGGTGGGATACCAACCAAGTCTGAAACGAGTGTCTGGGTACCTAAAAACAACCAGTTACTGCCTCTGTAAGAAGCCAATTAAAAAGCTTACTCATGTGGGTTTTGAATGAAACAGTCTGACAAATACTTAAAGCCAAACGACTCTATGGAATCAATCTGATTACAGTAGAAAGGGTTTGGCCTTGATATTCTAAGAAATTGGCAGCACCCAAATCTCTTTATGCTGCCCCCCACCCCCCCAATTTATTTTTAAAACTGTGATTAGTCACAATATTCTCTTGAGTTATCAAGCTCACAGAATAGGATGTATTACAAGACATAAGCATGTACATACACATAGGATGTATTACAAGATGTAAGCATACATACACACATATATGTGTGTGTATATATATAAAAAATAGAGTATATCTATAAAAATAATATGTCCATATGCCATATGCTGGTTCTGCCTTGGAGTTTATCATCACTGAAATACTATCTGGCCAATATGAAGCATGAAACTGATGAATGGATAACATAAATCTGGTAGAAAAAACAGGTTAGAAATAAGCACCGTAGACACCATATAGTCATTGTAGTATTAAGACTCATTTCTCTGTGCTAGTTCAGTTCTGGAATTATTGTAAAAATAATGAATTCTGATAATAATATACTTTGAATGAAGGAGGAAATACAGAGAAATCTATCTCTTAGAAAACCAGTGTTTCTTCCTTCTGCTTAAAACAGCTGCTGAAATGGCCTTAGGGAAGCCGTATAGTCTTCCTCTGTAAGAGGGCTTAGGATTTTACTGCCTTTCAGTGAGTCCACATAACAGCACTGATTATCCACACTGCTAAATGGTTACTTTGCTCCCTGGGTTTATTTTGGACAGTCCCAAATAGCGCTCTCCCAAACAATTTTTTTCTCAAGGAGCCTTGCCCTGGGTAGGATGGACATCAGTCAGTCCTTACCTTTGGCCTCTGAACACTCTGAACAGGGGAACAATCCTGGCCTGCTTTTACTTAGCAATATAGACATAGCCAGAGAAGTTACAATCAGTGGGTCTTTATGAAGGCTTATTCAAAATGCTGATATGCTAGATATTTATTTCTATAAATATTCATTTTCTTGATGTGTGTAGAAATTGTTGTTTACTAAACCTGCATCTGTTAGTAGAAGATCTATGACAGCAGTTCAAATCTGTAGAAAGGAAGGGGGAAGCCTTGTAAATTGTTTGTGGGTGGAATGTAACAGGAGGGTGATGCTTTCTGTAACAGCTCGCATAGGAAGATGCCAATGCACGTGTGGGAAGTAAAGCAATGATTCTTTAGTACAGTGATAGCATTGGGACAGAGGGGGATTGTAAGCACATAACCTGATAATGACCAAGTAAACCAAAACTGCAGTTCCCTGACAGAAAAGCAGGACCCTGCTGGCCCTCTTGCAAGAAAGGCTTTTTGCAAAGCCCTTCGCTGTTCTACACAGTGCTGTTCTACTGTGCATGTTACCTTCCAGCCAGCTGCCTTCAACACGGAAGGTGTTGATACAGGATTGATAGTGTTTGCTATATAACAGGAAGGGACTTGTAAGAGACCTGAGCGTTATCACGTGCATAAGTTTATGCATGAGACAGTGAAGTAGAGAAGTTGAGTTTAATTGTCCTGATAAAGTTAATTTTGTGCTTTTCCATTGCTATTTGAGATTGAAAACAAAAACCCAAACCTGGTTGCATTACTGCTTTAAAATTTTTTCAGTGTAGGTTTTCTATCAGAAAAATTCCCTTTCAACTTTAAGTGCATACCATAATTCAAGAAATATGNGCTGCCTTCAACACGGAAGGTGTTGATACAGGATTGATAGTGTTTGCTATATAACAGGAAGGGACTTGTAAGAGACCTGAGCGTTATCACGTGCATAAGTTTATGCATGAGACAGTGAAGTAGAGAAGTTGAGTTTAATTGTCCTGATAAAGTTAATTTTGTGCTTTTCCATTGCTATTTGAGATTGAAAACAAAAACCCAAACCTGGTTGCATTACTGCTTTAAAATTTTTTAAGTGTAGGTTTTCTATCAGAAAAAATTCCCTTTCAACTTTAAGTGCATACCGTAATTCAAGAAATATAAATTACTCATGTTGCACTACAAGGGAATTTAAATTCAGGTTTTCACTGAATCTCGATCTGCATTAAGATTTTGTTGGTTTTTTTGTTTGTTTGTTTTTAGTGTTCTTTGTGACTATAAAGAACCTACACAGACTTTCTTTCTGTGATGTTTTTGTAGAGTGATGACAGAGAGACAGATACAGCATCAGAAAGCAGTTATTCCCTTGGCAGAATCAAGAAGAGTCCCAGCTCTCTAACCAATCTTAGCGGTTCTTCTGGCATGGCCTCCTTATCCTCTGTATGTAAACCAGAGCCTTTTTTTAATGGCACTTTGCTTTTGCTAATCTCTTCAGTGTTGTTTCAGCTCTTTTCTTATTCCTCTTATCTTTCTTCCCTTGGTATTTCTGTCTCCTTCCTTCCCTCTCTTACTTGAACGCTTGCATGGAATTGCCTAAAACAAATAAAATCGGTTTTACTTCTTCTGTTTTCTAATAATATATTGGAGCCTGTTTAGGTCTCCACTGGGCAGCATACTCTGTAAACACTGAACAAAGAGATGGCTTTTATCCAAAGAGCTTACATTTGTAGCTGAAACTGAGGGTCAATTTATATAGAACAAACGTTTAGGAAAGGAGAAAGAGGGGTGAAATAACTGAAAGCAAGAGACAGTACTGGTACGTGGAGTGTGTAATTAAGTCAGTGAACTGGCTAACCAAAAGTCAGAAGTATATGTGGACTTCATGGGGAAAGGTAGAATTTTGGGGAAGAATATTGAGATTAAAAAAAGTTGTACATCCTTTTCTTTCTACGTATGTAGAGTTTAATTTTCAGTGTTTTATTTAGATACATAATTTAGCCACACAGACTTGATCACTGATCTTTTTATCGGCATTTTCAGAAGGCCTGTTGTCCTTAACTCTTAGACTCTGCTTTCTGCAACGAAGATCAGCTGAAGAAATATATAAGTAATATTTCAAGGATCTGATCACAGGCAATCTCTAGATCTACAGCATCCTATCATTTTATTTCTTCTATCTCAATGCAATAAACACATTCTTTTTTTTTTTGTAGAAAACTTGGGCTAACACCTTTGACTTACAAATAACTTTATTTCACTAATCTGCTTGCTGAGAAGCTTGTATAATAGTGTCCATTAGTTATTACATCTAAAGAGACATAGTTGATTTCTTTACTGTCTGAATTCTGAGCATAACTTCTACCCTAATCTTGAAATATGTGAAAGGCAATGCCTGGAAAATTTTTCTCCTCTTGTATGATACAGGTGAGCGGAAGTCTAATGAGCATCTATAGCGCAGACTTTGGCAATGTTGATGTGAAGGGGAACATTCAGTTTGCTATTGATTATGTAGAACAGCTGAGTGAGCTCCACATTTTCATTTGCCAATGTAAAGACTTGGCAGTGGCAGATGTTAAGCGGCAGCGTTCAGACCCGTAAGTACACAGAATACATTTATTTCCTAATAAGGAAGTTCTTCTATTAATGTGTAAATGAAAACTGATTTTTTTCTAATCTCTAAACCTGTTGGAGTAAACAACCCAATAAATAAATGAAGAGGCTATAACGTGCTTTATGGTGTTTTCCACTCTGAACTGAAGGTAGAATTACCCCCATAAATTATCAATAAAACTCAAATTTTTAAGAACATTAAATTCTCTTTTACCATCTGGAAAATTGAATTTTAAATCCTTCTTTGATAAGTTTTCAATAGGATTAGAGCCTATAAATATGATACGTAGGCATACTATAATTAAATATTCTGTATTTGTATGTGTTGAGGAGACATTTTGAAAGATTTCCCACTGGTTGAAGGAGGCTATTATCCCACTTTCAGAACTATTATTATATTTCACCACTGCTGTTCTATTTCTTAAATGTAATGACCTGAACAACATAATGGCTAGTTAAGTGGATTTCTTACTTTCTAAGCAAATACTTGTGTATTTTGGAAGGATAGTTTCCTTGCTCTTCTTACCAGCCTGTTTAAATTTTAGGTATGTAAAGACCTACCTGCTTCCGGAGAAATACAAGCTGGGCAAACGGAAGACTTCTGTGAAAAAGAAAACTTTTAATCCAGTCTATAATGAAATACTGAGGGTAATTAGCAACCTATTACTAGACATGAAATACTGTATGCATGATGTATGAGGAACCTGAATTCCTAAGCACAGGGTTAGATGCTCTCAAAAGAGAGATCCGTGTTAGGATGAGATGGATGGCTCTGTAGAAGTACCTATGTCCTTCCATGGATAGTTTATATCTACGGTGTATTCTGGATACAGCATTGAAAACACTGATTGTTGTATACTTCTTGCAAACACAAGCTGAGTATGAGCTTTAGATGTTTGAAAACAGTAAAACATGAAGAGAGTTTTGTTCTGAAATGATGAAGTGAGCAGTTATGGATGTATAAACTCGGGCATGCTCTTCTCTACCTTTGTCACCTTCAGGTACAGCTTGTTTTAACTTTTTTCTAATTTCTTCCTCCTGGCAGTATAAAATTGAGAAGGGTCTCCTAAAGAACCAAACCCTTAACATCTCTGTCTGGCACAATGATACCTTTGGGAGGAATAGCTTCCTTGGTGAAGTGGAGCTGGATTTAGGAACTTGGGACTGGAATGATAAATCCAACAAGCAGATCAACTGGTTTCCACTCAAGCCAAGGGTAGGTTACTGAGGGTGGGTTAGTTGGCTTGTGTTTTCCGCTGCATAAGTGCAAAACCAAGTTGCCATTTATTTAGACCTGGTCTTGTGTGTTCTGTGGGCTTTGTGATGGTTATAGTCATAAATACCTCTTTACTGGTAAACGGAACATACAGTTCTGAGGTTTCTATTAATCTAGTAAGGAGCTGGCTATTATAGTAGGAAAAAACTTTCTCATGGTCTAAGAAGCAGGAATGTCAAGGTATTTTACGCTTAAGTAATTTTGCTGCACTCAGAGAAACCGGCATTTGTTCCCTGAACATGGAATAAACCTACCAATAATATGGAGCATGTGCAGCAATGTTTTAATATTAGATGTAATGATGATTTCCATGCCTGTATGCCTCTTGTTTGTTAATGGGTTTCAGCCAAAATCTAAATTTTTAGCTAAGCTACTGTCAGAGGTTCTGGTTTCTTTTGTTGTTTTGTTTGGGTTTTTGTGGGTTTTTTTCATTGAATTTACTTCATTAGTTCATTACAAAATTAGCTCAATCCAAAGTTTTATAATTTCTAGAACAAAACAGGAATGTCAATCCAAAGTTTTATAATTTCTAGAAGACAACAGGAATGTCATGGTAGTCTTTAGCACTAGTTTAATTTGATTTTTAAACTGCTCTGGGTAGATAAATGTAACCAGCTGTTAACAGCTGCCACGTTCCATCTACAGATGGTCCGTGACACTCTGCGTAGAAGTGACATATTCTTGTGCCTTTTTGCTAGATAACTCTTGTTGAGGCCGATTTTTTAGATTGTATTAAATGAGACAAAACATTCCTATAGAAATGAGTTTATAAAAGCACGCTTTCTGTTGTGCAAAGAGTAAGTTTCTCGATTGAAAGAGCATATGTTCTAGTTTTAATTAAGTGCACAACAGTGGAAAAGATGTGCCCTCAAAACCTTTTGGCCTCTCCTGAGTTTTCCTTTCCACTGTAGTGAAAAAAGCTGTATATCTGAGGTGCTGTCGAGTAGTTAAACTTACCCTAAAACCTCCCATGCCCTGTAAAGTGAGGGAAGACTAAAGGATAAGGAAAAAAGGAAAAACCACTTGCCTCCTGTAGAAGTAAACGTGTTCCAGTGGTAGATTTTGCATGGTAAACTCTGCATGGTAAACTCTGTGTGTGAACTGCAATGTTTGAGATTTGTGGGTTTGTCTCTTAAATTTCAGACTTCAACAATGACTCTTGAACTAGAAAACAGAGGGGAGATGAAACTAGCCCTGCAGTATGTCCCACACCCTGTTGGAGGTATGCATTGCTTCTTTCTTTGGGTTTGTGAGACCTTCGGGTTTTTTCTTCTCCTTTCTTTAAAAAAACTCAAACAACTCTTTAATGTTTTTCAGCCAATTCAGGATTCTTGTTTTAACATAAAAGTAGATTTTTTTTTTTTCCCACAGAGAANTCTTTGGGTTTGTGAGACCTTCGGGTTTTTTCTTCTCCTTTCTTTAAAAAAACTCAAACAACTCTTTAATGTTTTTCAGCCAATTCAGGATTCTTGTTTTAACATAAAAGTAGATTTTTTTTTTTTCCCACGGAGAATTTAGTCACCCTAGTCATGAATTCAGTTTAGGATCCAAAGATCACTTTAGGATCTTTTGTTGTTTTTAATGTTAGTACAGCTGAAATTACCTGATTGTTATAGTCTTAGATTTGTAATGCAGTCTGTACATGTGATAAAGTTCTGTTTTCTCACTAATGATTTTAGACATTATAAATCGTCAGGCAGGTGCTGCGATATGCTACATAAACAATGACAACACACTAAATTCAAGCAATATTAGAAGTGGAAAATAGCACTAACTATTTAGAATGCAGCAATTTATAGCAGTATGATCTGTTTGGTTTAATCTTGTCTGGCAACTGATAACTGGCTGATCTGACAGTGAAGCTGGGCCTTTAATCCAGTCAGTCAGTCAATAAGAATAAAATATATTAAAAGCACAAAGGAACTTATTTGAAAGTACAAGCGGCAATAAATGCTGACATCATATAGACTGAAGACAAGCTGATCTCTTTATCTAGGAGGCTTGGAAAGAGACAACCAATAGCATGTAGTTGTTTAGTTGTACCAGAAGAAAAGTCACTGTAGGAATACAGACGTGATGTGATCTTGCAGTACTTTGGTGGGACGAAGATTGCAGGTTCAAGGATACAGAGAGAAATGTTGAATTAAGATGTGAAATAATGAGAGTCTAGGCTGAATATTACCTCTACAAATGGGCAGGAACTGCTACATCATAGAAATTAAGTCTTATAGATCCCTTTTAAAGGTAATCAGATGTTTTGTTTTATTTTTACAGGAAAGAAGACTCTGCCTACCGGTGAGGTCCACATCTGGGTGAAGGAATGTCATGACCTTCCTCTTCTGAGAGGCAACAGGCTCAACTCTTTCATTAAGTGGTAAGAACTGTAGCTGAAGCCATCAAACGTGGTGGCCTAATAATGCTACTGTTGTGCTTTCTAATCTTATCTTCGTTTTTCTACATTCAAATTAAAAAAACCACCTAATTACTTTCTGATTCCCCTTTATTGAAATACGCATTGTCCTGCAGGGCTTACAACTTCAAGATGCTAAGCATATACCACCAAGTAAAACATACTGGGAGATCTTCCTGCGTAATTGCTACTCTCTCATTTTGTCTGCTCAGCTACTTGGTGGAAGGGTTAGTCAAAATTGTGCTGGCTCTTATTTGCATTTAAGCAAAGTGTGTTTGTGCAACAGTATGGTTTAGCTTAGCAAATTCTGTGAGGAGACAGAAGTGAAAAGCATAGCTGTACTTCTTCCTCCTTCCTTTCCACAGACAGACTAAAAATGTAAAGAGACTAGAATAACAAGATGGTTGGGAAATCCCTGGGAGCACCAAAAAGGTTTCGATGTCATTAGTGACAACACAGTAAATAAACTCACTTGTGCCTCTTCCCTACCTGACTTTCCCCTTCCCTTCCATCCTCTGAAGCATGAGGGTGGATATATGCCACCAGTATTTATTGGAAGGGCCTGAAAATGACCTTTGACTTCATCGCCATGATGTTAAAGCACCTTCTCTTCAGCCACACTGTAACATGCCAAGGACAGTGTTAATCAGCAATTTTGTCAATGCAGTGTGTTTAACACAGGCTATGCTGTGCAAGTGCAACTGACAATGCTTTTTCTTTCTGAAGTACTGTTCTTCCAGACACCAGCAGAAAAAGTCGCCAAAAAACAAGAACAGTGGCAAAAACTGCAAACCCAGTATTCAACCACACCATGGTCTACGATGGCTTTAGACCAGAAGATTTGAAAGAAGCCTGCATAGAACTCACGGTCTGGGATCACAACAAACTAGCCAATCACTTTCTGGGAGGTCTCAGAATAGGCCTTGGAACAGGTACTGGACAATTAACGCGTTAATCCTTAATTTACAAAATACAGTCTTGCCTTTCTTTCATCTTCCTTTCCATTTCTTCTCTTTTTGCAAAAATCGCTGAACAGCCTTTCGGTATTTACTTACTGAAGAGTTTTATTGAGTAACTTGCCTATTCTTCAGCACAGATCTGAAATGTAAATAATAGTAGTGTTGTGAGGGTTAGGATGACTGACACGTAAGGAGAAATAGTAGAAATAAACCTTTGTATCTGGTACTGTTTGAAGTACAAGAACGTGCTATTTCTGCATCCAAAATCTTGATAATGTTTTACAAACTTAGGCATGCAAAAATTAGATATGTGGTGTATAGGCAGCATTGGGTGGAGATTATAGGATAGATCAGGAATGCGTGATAAGAGTTGAAGACACTGGATAGGAAAACTTATAAACGCAAACAAGTTTGTAGCATAAGGGCAATGTAATGTGCAGGTAGAGGAAATGTGTGTTTTCCCTATCATTCTATTTGTCCCTTTCATTGTCCTCTCTGGTCTGAGGGGAGGATGTGTTTGGAGTCTTTTCAAGCAAATACAAGAAAAAATTACTTTCCCCAAACTGACTACTTGCATGGTTCACCAGACTAACCTAAAATATGAATTAGGATAGTAAATCTGAATTTGAAGTTCCACCTGAACATGAGGAGAAGTTCCACCTGAACATGAGGAGAAGTTCCACCTGAACATGAGGAGAAGTTCCACCTGAACATGAGG
>VZSC01014189.1:44777-59413 GCA_013398225.1 Steatornis caripensis | reverse complement strand
GAGTCCTGAGGGCCAGTCCTAGCAGTGAACACTGAAGCAAAGAAGGTATTCAGTAACTCTGCCTTCTCTGTGTGCAGTGTCACCAGGTCACCCGCCTCGTTCAGCAGCGGGCCCACATTTTCCCTAGTCTTCCTTTTGCTGCCAATGTACCTATAGAAGCCCTTCCTGTTGTCCTTAACGTCCCTTGCCAGGTTTAATTCCAGTCAGGCCTTAGCCTTCCGTGTTGCATCCCTGCATGTTCTGACAACAGTCCTATATTCCTCCCAAGTAGCTAGTCCTTTTTTCCACATCCTGTAAACTTCCTTCAAGTTTAGGCTGACTTTTCATGTGTCTGGGTAGCGTGCCATATGATTAGGCACCAATAATGATTTTGATGGCAATGTAATAGAAATATTTCCCTTATTTTTACATGAGGAACCAGACTATTAAAATTACATGCCTAAAATAATGTGGCAAATCGGTGTCAAAACTCAAATGATGAACCATTTCCTCAGGCACCAAGTCTTTGTATCACAGTGCATTCAGTAATTATTAGCATTGTGTAGACCTTATATTTTATTCATAAATTGTTGAGTATAGGATAAGGCTATTCGTTACTTTTAATGAGCAATATGCTATTAAAATCTTACAAATCAATTAGAAGGTTGATGTAACCCTCCATTTTTTTATTTGCGTCTGTAATTCCAGATCTGTAGGAGAAAATAAAGGCAGAGGAAAAGGATTGCTAAAGGAATTATTTACAGCTTTATCACTTACAAGCTTTTTACCTAAATACAATAGTACTTCTTGTAGTTACAACAACAGCGCTTTGAGAAGGAATAATTAGCAAAGCAAATAATAATCAGCAAATGAATAGGCTTGCATAAATACTAAGCCTACATTATTTCCTTTTGCGTTCTCTGGACTTCCAGAGGAACTCCACCAGCTACCACGGTGGTGCTGGCCACCCAACTGTTGGGTACCGTTTAATTACGCTGAATGTCACTAAGAGAAGTGGTTGCTGTAAAATTTTGTCTCATCTGTGTGAGACAGGGGCTCCATGGCTCAGAATGAGAGAGGCAGGCACGGCCAACCCCACAAGTGATCCGGAGATGGTCAAAGACATGGAAGATCTGACAAAAGGCATGAGGGAGAAGGAAGCTGAAGTGCTCCAGCTCGCTGCCCAGGCCAGAAAGCTGTCGCAGCAGTTACACTCCTTACAGAAGAAACGTGCTTACGAGAGTCAGAGAGCCCAGGAGCGAGAAAAGGAGCTGCTGGATGCTCAGAGCCAGCAAGCAAGTGCCTATGCCTGGGAAGTCGATTCACTAAAAAAACAGCTGCAACGCCTACAGGAGAAGCACCAACAAACCGCTGCACAGGTTGAGCACACAGAAAGTCAGCAGAGGGCTCAGAGCAGTGAGCTGCAGGCTGAGCTGGGGTGAAGGAGGGCGAAGAGGGTGAAGGAGGAGAAAGAGCGACTACTGAACCTGGCTGTGGAAAGGGGCAAAGCTCTGCAAGATAAGCAACGGGAAATTCAGCAGCTGGAGAAGAAGCTGGAGACTGTGGAGAAGGCCAGGCAGAGAGCAGGAAAGCACGCTGTGAAAGAGGCAGCAGCAGTGGACAACGACATGAAGGTCCAAGAGCTCCGACAACAGCTCAAAAGCAGCAAGCAGGCGTACAACGAACACTCTCTGCAGTTTGATGCTTACAGAAAGCACAGTATGGATTTACTGACTAAAGAAAAAGCGCTGAATGTCAAACTCCGTCATTTTATTGCATAATTGCAGCCGTCTCCTCTGTGCTCGTCTCAGCAGGTGCCGCCACTGTGTTTTCTGCTTTTCCACGCGACCATTGTCTGACAGACCGTCCTCTCATTTCTCTGGAATGTATTTACCAGCTTAAATCCTCCTAAAAGGACTCTTCTGTAGACTTTTTTTCTTCTTGGTTACACTTTTACATAAGTAAGTTCTCTACACTGTTAAACCTGAACGGGGATTTCTGAACGAGTCAAACCTGAGACGTGAAAGACTAGAGTGCAAAACGTAAAATATGAATTTGGTCCTGACGTCTGCTGTATCATAGATTTTAATTTGTTACCGTTAAAAGCACATTATTTTCCAAGACGGACCACAGCTCCAACCCTTAGCCTTTTACATTTGAATCTCTCTTGAAGTTCAACAGAGGTTGGGCATGCAAGAGGTAACACTAAGGCTCCAAGAAAGAAATCCCACCTTGCAATGCCTACATCGTGAACAGTCATGGTTCAAGGAGTTACCAGGTCGGAACAGTAATATTGTACGATACCTGATGCTCAAGCAAGTTATTGTGTATATTTGTCTAGTAGCCTTACGGGTTTCTGCAGTTGTTTTAGTCTTATTTAACGTCATAGCATCATTTATATCCCCGTTCAGCTCAAAATCGATTGACAGGTCTTTTGGGTGATTTCAATAGTCTTTGAAACAGGTTGAGGTTCTAGATGTTCTGCCAGTTCAAGCGCTTTCTGGTTTTCAGTTATTTTCTGTAGAGAAAATAGCAGTGATGCACAAAATAGAAGGGTGTATGTCTGGCAATTTTTCACAAAAATCCTCCCATTTCCTCTCAGCACTGTGGGATACAGAAGCATCCTGCGCTCTCTTGCCTCTCTCCCAGCCAAGGAGGAGGATTTTGGCTGATGAGTTTCAGCTCCTGCTCTTTAACTCTCTCCTGATGGGCCAAACAGTATCCCCCACCTGTGCTGTAGGCAGCTGCCTCAAGAGCTCCGAGAGTTCTTTCCCATAGATGTGTACCTTGGGGTAACTCAACATTTTAACTAGTTGATTGGGTAGCGCTTGGTCCGGAGCATCTACAAAGCAGCGGCACTGCATCAAACTTGGTATCTGTTGATCTGCACGTTCAGAAGCGTACAGAAACGGCCAGAAGATCCTCCAGCTTGCGACCAGTTAATCTCAAGGATTTACTAGACCAGATGTGGCTTCTATGTAAGTAGCAGCTATCAACAGAGTTGTCTTCTGAACTTCCCTGGACTCCTTGAACCCCCACAAAGCCATTTGAGAAGTACTGCTCCACTACCTGCTGGAGAATGAACCACAGCCTTTCTTTTGATCCTGGCTCCTACGACTGTCATTCCACACCAGTTTTATGGACCACATTCTCCTGCTTTTCAAGCATTTTTTTTTCCCTGAGGTGCCCACCACACAAGCATGTTTAATTAATCTAAATGCAGCCACCTGCAGTGTAAACACCAACTGACCCAGCCTACAAACTAGGCCCGGGGTCTGAGAGGAAGGAACATGGTAGGACTTGAGTGGGCTGCTCTGTTTTAATTAATTGAAATGCAGTGAGCAGTGCCCATTTACCTCTGGTGACTGCAAGAGTGCCTAAAGCCAGGTACCTAAGTAGTCTAACTCTGGGCTGGGGACAGCCACTAGCTGTGTGACAAAACACATGCCTCCAGCTCAGCCCCTGCTGCAGTCCAGCAGGAAAGCCCCCCCCAAAAAACGATGCCCCCGGGGGGACATCCCCCTTCCCTCCCCTCGGCTTCGCATCTGTGGGAGAAAGGCCACCCTCACACACGACCCCCCTCACCCTCCCCATAGCCCCGCCCCCCCCCGGCCAAGACACCCGCCCCCTCACGCACACCTTCCCCTCACATAACCACAACACCCCACCACACAAACATAAACCCCCTCTTACGCCCACTTTTCTCAGACATCACCCACACTCCCTCACACACCCACTCCCCTCACACCTCCGCACCCCCCACATAAGCACCCTCCCCCTAACGCACACCCTCACATGCACACACCAACACACCCCCCCTTACACCTCCCCTCACAGACACATCCGCCCTCACAGACATTACCCCCCTCCGCCCCCAACCCCTCACGGCCGCCTCCGCCGCCGCTTTCCCGCGCGCGGGCGCAGTCGCGAGGCGCCCCCTCCCCTCCCTGAGGGTGCCGCTTCCCGGCAGGCACCGCGGCGGGAGCGCCGGGCTGTAGCGTCGCGCCGCTCTCCTCAGGCCCCGTCCCGTCCCGCCGCGTCCGGTCCCGTCCCGCCGCCATGCGCCACAGCCTCACCCAGCTGCTGGCGGCCTCCTCCGGCGGAGCGAGCCCCTCGGGCGCCGTGTGGCCGCTAGCCGGCGCCGGGCAGGCCCCGAGAGGGCGGGATGGCGGCGGGGAAGGGGATCTGGGCCCCGCGCGGCCCAAACAACAGCAGCCGCCGCGGCGGGAGGTGGGCGCCCTGGAGCCGCGGCGGCAGGAGAAGGAACCGGAGGCGCCCGGTGGCCCGCTGGAGGTGTGGGAGCAAGAGGACTGGTTCCCGGGGCTGGAGCTGGGAGACCTGCTGGAGGCGGCCCGGCCGGACTGGGACCTGGACGCGGAGCTGAGCGGCTGCTTCTGTGGGGAACCGGAGCCGCTTCCCTCGCCGGGCCAGGGCCAGAGGCCGGCGGCGCCCGGGCGGAGGAACGGCGGGGCTGGGAGCCGGCTGAAGGCGGCGGCGGCGGCGCGGCTGAACCGGCTGAAGAAGAAGCAGTACGTGCTGGGGCTGGAGAGCCGCCTCCAGGGCCTGGCTGCTGAAAACCGGCAGCTGCGGGACCGCAACCGCGGCCTGAGCCGCCGCCTGCGGGAGCTGGAGCGGGAGAGCAGCTACCTGCGGGCCGTGCTGGCTAACCAGAGCGCTCTCGGGCAGCTCCTGAGCCGCTTAGCCGGGATCCGCGCCGGCGGGCTGCAACTCAGCACCAGCCTCTTCAGGGACACGGGCGGCCCCCGCCGCCATCACCACCACCACCACCTCCAGCCTGCCGGCGAGAGCAGCGACCACGACTACGCCCTGCCCAGCTCCCGGCCTCCCAGCCTGGAGGAGGCGGCGGCGGTGGTGACTGAGACGGAGGAGGAGTGGGCGGCCCCCGGCGGGATCTGCCTCCACGTGGACCGGGATCAGGTGTCGGTGGAGTTCTGCTCCATCTGCGCTCGGCGAGCAGCGGCCTCCTTCAAAATGTAGGGTCAAGTACCTGCTGCAAGTACTCGTGGGGTTCTCGCCCCTAGGGGCCTCGCGTCGTGGCGGAGGAAGCAGGCGATGGTGCGGAGATAAAGAATAAATACAGTGGCGATGGGGTGGTATTGGGAGAGATGCAGAGGAGGGGAACCTGGCGCTTAAGTGGCCAGGGTAACAAAAAAAAAAAAAATCTCTTGAATGGCACATTGGGAGCCAGATGGTGGCCTTGGTTAGAGGTCATGTAAATCTGGCACGTGGACGGTAGTGGTCTGAGCCTGTTTGGCGTAAGAGTCGTGCAAAGCTGTGTACAGCAGTGCGATAATTATCGTGCAAACTGACACGCGCATATACACGCAGAGGTGCCGCCAGAGCCTGTTTGCAGCACGTGGGTGAAAAGATCGTGCCGACCTGACGCGTGAAGGTGTGCTCGGTTCCGCTTCGCAGTTGCCAGTAAAGATAACACTGACTACCCGGTCTTGAGTCAGATAATGTCTAGCCTGCTTATCCTGAGGAGCTGAAAATGCTTGCTTAGAAAACCAAACCAAAAACTTCATTAAGACATCGTCACTGGACAGACTTAAGAAAATAGTAATGATCGGCAAAAGAAAGCATGCATATAAAATTGTACTGCATCTCAGTTATACATTACTATTAAAACCTCTCTGACAGTTTCTCTTTTAGGTGCTTGCCCTGCCAGGCTCCGTTGTGTAGGGGTTAAAGAACAGTCGTTTTCCACCTCGCAACCTGGTAAGGATCAATATATTCCCATAATGCGGTATCAGACAGCTTGCTTTGCTTATGCCAGTCTCTTGTAATGACTGGTTCAGGAAATGATTTCTCTGGTCCTTGGCCTACTCTGCCAAAATGTTTCTAGCTCTGGATGATAACTAATAGTGAAAATTACAATCACATCATTCTAATTAGCTGTTTTCCTCTTTTCCTTTTTAAAATTAATACGCACATAGCAGCTGACACGTGAGCTACAGTTTAAATTAACAAATAAATGCTTATGCCATTTGAAATGGAAATTTTTTATTAAACTAAGTATTGGATGAGCTGAAAAGGGAAAATATGCTAATAAGGGGGATGTGACATTTACAGCCTTTTAATATAGGGGACTGTCCCCAAAGTGTAAGTAAATTGCTTTTTTAAACGGAAAAAATAGAATTTGTGACCTGTTGATTTAAAATACTGTCTAGTGTTAGGGATGCACGGTACCTTTAAAAAGTCCTTGTCTAGCTTGCTCTAATTCGTGAGGCGGAGTTTTCCCCGATTAAACAGAACCTGAACACTGGTTATACCTGTACAGTGGAATCCTAATGTAGAGGAGTCACTTTTTGCATGGACCTCTAACGAGAATAGCAGTTTGGAGAATGCAGTGCATTGAAGTAACTCGTTACTTTAGCTTCCCATCAGTAAATCTCTGTGCCCGTGCACACTGAAATTCCTGTGTTACTTCAAAGTAGCTTTAAATTTTAAAGGTATTGCATGTATACGCATGTGCTTAATTTTACTGTAGAGTTCTTAATTTAGCCTTATACAGTATCCAGAAATCTATATATAATTAAGCACAGTTTGGAGATGAGCAAATACGTACCTCGAGGCTAATGATTTGAAAAATGCTCCATAATTAACTGAGATAGGAGGAAAAATAGTTTGACAAACAACAGCGTGTGTTTTCTTGTACTAGTCAGTGTTTCTCCCTATCACAAAAGAGGAGTGGGTTGTTTTTTCCGTTGTGTTACAATGTTTACGTTGTTTATATGTATGTCAGTTGGGGGAAGAAGGATTGTGAAAATGATAATATGTAAAGTGAGGTTTCACAAAGAATAGACTTTCCTAAAACAGTTTCATTTATTAAATTTAAATAAAGATTCTGTGTAGTGTTTCCGAAGTCTTGTTTCGTAAAGCCTTAAATTTTGTGTTTAAGGCTAAGTAGAAGGTGAAAGCGTTTTCTCCCAGTCGTTTGCTTTATTGGTGCTAGACCCTAAGTGTTCATCAGTATAAGAGGAGTTTGATTCTTCTTTGTGAAACATCACTGTGTGATAAAGTATATGTGTATTTAGCATCCTTGTTTTTCTTTATGCTAAAGTGGATTCAGCTGTGTTGGGGCAGAAGAGACGGGACCAGCTGCTGGCCACATTTCCTGCTTTATTTTAAAAGGTAGTATAAGAAATGAGAATAAAGAGGTAACAGGGCTTTTGCTGTCTTTGGTTAAAAAAAAAAAAACAACAAAAAAAGGTTGATTGTTGGGATCATTTACTGTCATCGAAGATGGTTTTTTTTAGAAGACAATACCCTATCAAACAGGTTTTACTCCAGTGTATGCAGAATTCCATGTGTTCAGGGTATATTGCCAGCATGAAAGAGACTTAGTGGGATATGTGTTACCTTACACCTCAGTGGTGGCATCAACAGGACTGCTCACAGTTTCAGTCCTAAATTGTGTAACCCTGCTGTAATTGATGGGTTATACCGCTGCCATAGGAGTCAGAGCTAACCATCAAAGCCTGTACTGACTGATAATGCAAAATGGAAATAATTGAGTTAGATTCAACCTAGGCTCAATCTGCCTAGCTCAGACTACATGAACGTGGTTTATTTTGAAGTTTAACATGCTTGATTAAAAGAGAAACTAACGTAGCAAGTATGGGTGGTTACACTGGCATTTTTACAGTTACTTCAGCATGGAAGTGTTTTTTAAGTTAACTTAAATATGCATTCTTTCTTTTTGCATCACTGCTAAATGGTAGAGGTCAGGGACGTAGTGCTGGTCTCTGTTGTGAACCTGCACATCACTCTAGTCATGAAACTACCTGTGAGCTGTGTCTGAGAGTAGCTGATTTTCTGACATGCAAAATGATGTATACCGGTACAAGAACAAGGTCAAGTTCCAAGAAAGTAAGTGGCTGCAGGCATTTCTAGTGCCTACTGAATCATATTTAAACCAAATAGAGGGGAGGAAGTAATTTGAAATTCTAACCAACTGTACTATCTGTATGGTGTATTATTAATGTAGCTTTTTGAAGTGGAAGCCTTGAAATGACATAACTTAATACTTGAAAATATATTGTAAATGTTTCTTTGTAATTATGTGCCATCCAGCTAAGAATACAATATCATAATAAAATCAGACTTGTTGATCTTTCAGTTTATGGGCTCAAATGTTTTTCATCTTTTTCTTCTCATTAATGCCTTGCTTTAATTGAGTGGTTCATGACACAAAATGGGAAAGCAGAAAGGGAAAAATGCTGTTGCTGCTATCTGTGCAGGTCGTCGGTTGGAAAATGAGGTAAAATGGAGCACCGTATGCAGGAGAAATGTTCTTACTCATCCGTCTTTCAAGTTAGGTTTGTGGTGAGGACAAAACAAAGGCATTGTTCCCCAAACTAAAGATAGAGTTGTACTTCTGAGAATCACCACCTTGTATTTTAGAGTTGTTTTTCCTTCTTAATATTTTAGTAATGTGGGTATGTTTGATCAATAAACCATGGAGGAGTAGAACACTTACAGAAATGCTTCCATGGTCTATCAATGTCTTCCTCCTTTCTGTCCCGTTTTTAGGTTCTGAAGTTTGACTGGTTAGTAATACACTGTTAAACCATAGTCTTCCATCGGGTTGTTATTTCCACACTAAACACGGGAGTGGCGTGATTGTAACAAAAGGTTTGAGGGTTCTCAAAGGACAGAGCATTTTTAAAGCCCCAGAGTGAGCCATGCACTTTGATTTATCTTTATCTTAAATGCTTTATTTGTAGAGAGCACTTTAAAACAGTTTGCTGGCTTTCTAGCATCCAGGCATTCTAGTGAAAGTAGTCTGCAGCTTGATAAAGTGGAACATTTCACCCAAAAAACTGCTTAAAAATTTAATAGTGTCCTGGCATGCTCTGCCTTTTTGGCCTCCAGCTGTAGAAAACACCCTGTTTGGCGTTGAAATTTGTGTTTGTTAAACTATGTACCACAGAACCAAGTGCCATCAGTGTTAGGCTGCTGTGCTACCTTCATTTTCTATTTCTCCACCCCATGGCCACTTGAAGACTATTTAGCATTTAAACAAGAAACAGTTTCATGCTCAGTTCTCTGTTAGTCCTTTACAGTTTGATTGTGGTGCTGTGAATCTTAGTAGCATTGAAAATTAACTTCTCTGTCTTTCCTCTGAAGAGCTTATCAGCATCTGAGAGTTAAAAACAAACTGGTGTTCCTGCAGTCTCTAGCTGCCTGGAGAGATGACATCAAAGTAAACGTAGGGGACTATTCCACCACTCGGCATCTCTCAGTACTTCCAGATTATCAGATTTCTCATGCCACTTATCAAAACCTTAAGCAGTTTTCTCTAAAACACAGAGATCTTTTACAAAACACAAAGGCCTTTTGTAAATTTACTGATTTTTTTAAAAAAAGTACGTTCTCTAGAGATTGAAATTAAAGAGGTTTTCCCCTAGAACCAACAATACTTTGTTCATAGGGTTGTATTTGCTGTTAGTTAGGCTGTAAATGTCTGAAGGGTACATTAGGTATGTGAGATGTTCAAATGGGCTCTGTGTTTAACGAACACCCTGTGTAAAAGTGCACGTTGACAGTAGGCAATTCTACAGTTTAAGTGGCATATGCAGATTTGGAGAAGTAATTCTGCTTTTTTCCTCGTTAGCAGGACGATGCTGGGAGCTGGACTTGGGTGGGTACAGAGTGTGGAATAAATTGTAATATTGAGATTCGCCATCAAAAAATGGTACATACAGAAGACAAAATGAGTGCTTGTTTAGTATTTCTGTTAATTTTTACCTCTAGCCAGTCTCTCAGCATTCTTTTGGCAGTAGTTCAGACTTTGAGTAGTCCAGAGTCCATGGCTGGTAGGTTATAGATCAGACACATGCATTCTTCTAAGAATGCAATACAAGCTGTTGGTGTCATACGTAGTCTGCAACTGGCTTGTTCCTACTAAAATGGTGGAAGAAAGGATACAGCTAAAGCCTGTTCTAACTAACTCAGACTTTCCAAGGAGGAGGCAGTGTTTGCAAGGTTTTTGTTACCGTTGGTAGGAGGCCAAGAACTGGTAAAAGCTCGTCCATTGACTTCTTGTGTTGTATGAGGTACGTTGTACTGTGCGTATGAAATGGAGAACAGAAGGAGTGTTTCCAGATTTGCGTGAGGGCGCTCCTTCACATGCATGCATGCTAGAACTTCCTGACAGCATCTCAGTGTCCCGCTGAATTTTGAAGCACTTTCAGTCTTTAACTTAACTTTTGAGAACTTTTTTTCCCCAGTTGTTTAAGTAGTACCCAGCGTACAACTGAGAAGTTTCTTTTTATAAACACAACCGCTTTCTTGCCTACAACATGCCGATGCTGAACACTTAAAATATGTATTTGAAACTTGTGTATTCATCAGTTATGCTGGAAACAAATAGTGGTCTTTGCAACTTATTAAAAAACATTGAGGAATGTGAATTTTTTTTTTGGTTACATACAATCTTCACCTTTCATCCTAAGAAATGTATATCTAAAAAAAAGTGGTTTGTCCCAACTCAGACCATTACGTAGCAGAGCATGCATTTTGATTACGCTGAGAAAAATGAGCACTTGGCTTGATACCAAAATGAAAATAGTACGTGGAATGGAAGATGGTTTTGCATCTCACAGTTATCACTGAGCCATCCGTTTTCATTCTTAAAGATACTACTGCAAAGTGATAGCTTTATTTTATATTTTTATTACTGCAGGTAAGTGGTTCTGTTGGTGAAAGTCTGATGGCTTCTGGAGATATCGTCATTCACTGTCTTGTGAGATACCTGCTCCTTGAGAGTGTCTACAGTAGGGGTGATGAAGGTAGGGCCAAGATAGCAGCTGGTTTAGATGCAGGCCAGTATCGGAACACCACACTGATACAGTGATCCTTTGAATTAAGGAAAACTAAACTAACTACGTAACAACCGTTGCAGAGGGAGTCTGTCTGCCGCTTGCCTGTACAAATCAGGCCACTACTCCTGGTTAGAGAGAAATGGAGTGTGGGATTTGCCTGCTGTAACAACAACTCTGTTAGGAAAAAGTAGATAAATGTGATCAAACTCCTTTCAGCAGTGCTAGTGCATAAAGTTTAAACTAATTCAATTAAAGGTCTCAATGCTGAATTCTTAATTCTCATTAATAAATATTTCCATGTGCATCTCTGGGGATAGTAGCATTTTATTTTAGGTGGTTGCTGACCAGTAATCGTATGGGTTTTACAGTTAAGACCATACATCAGATTGAGATGATTGCTTTTGTAGAAAAATTCCCGATTTAGTTCTCAAACGGCAGAATACACTAAAGACATCTCACGCAGTAGGAAAAGTACCAATTTCTGTTGCTCTAGAACATACAGTCGCCAATGACAGACAAGCTGCCCAAGTGAGTGACTCTGGACCGCTAATGTTAAAACTAGAGGTAGCTGAGATAGATACCACAGTAACAGCACCAGCCATTTGACACCTCTCAACACAGTTCCTTGATTCAGGAAAAGACTAATTTCAAGGCAAAGTGGTTGCAAGGACAAAGTTCTGACGAGGTTTTTATGTCGTCACTTGATATATATGCTGGCAAGTCTGACAGGAGTATGACTCCTGACGGCTCTGTGATAACAGAGCAGTCTATAGAGGGACCCTTGTAACAGCCTGAAGGGGGTAATTTGTGACAAAAATTCTGTGCTAGCAGAACGGAGGAAAGTTCAGGGAGAAAAAATACTCAGATTTTGAGGAACCTCTAGAAAAACCTTGCCTTACCCCCCCCATTTTTTTTAAGACACTGTGGTTTGCATTATGAAGAAAAAATACAGCTTGTGAAGGATGTAGGGTCACCTTAGAGCTAAACACTAAGCAGGCAATATAAATGCTTTTTTTCTCCCATTTCCAAAGAAAAACTGCCTGCCCTTACAAAGGTGTTATTCAGGTGTATACACTAAGCTGGACATAATGAAAAACTTAACTTGCACCTAAGTTCAGAACTGAGAGGAACGCCAGTGCAGTCTTAACTTTGTTTTGCTATTAAAAAAACACAGCAAGTGACAGCTTCTTTGTTTATTATGGTTACTTATCCAAGGCAACTGAAAAGTTTCTTAACTTCATGCTTCTAACTCTTCGGGATCCCTGCTAGTGTTCATCTGCTGCAGTATTTTGACATATATCCCGTGATGTTTAGTGGCGAGATATAATCCAGTTAGAACCTGTATGAGGACACCCAAACTCATCTTTCTAAAGACGGGCTGAGCAGTTGTGAGCCAGAAGCGTAATACATTTTCTTTCCCTGGCAAGGGAGATGAAGAATACCTAGACAACATAAACAGTGGTAAAAACTTACTTTGATTTTCCATCCGATTTAAGCGTCAATATTTAACATTAATTAACAATAGTTAGGTAGATACTCATTCTCTCCTTGCTCTCCTAAGTTAAATTCACCTGGTGGTACTGAGCTCTCTGGATAAGTGCTATAAACCATCCTGACCGCGTTACTGATTTCTCACCAAGTCTCACCATCCCCTTGCCGTGCTCTGACCCAGTCCACAGAATTACACCTGCCAGGGGGTTTGGCTGCTGGGCACTGCCCAGGATCCATGAGGTCTCTTAGCTGTCCAGCCAGACGGCGCCAAGCAGCGATCTTCACCGCTTGGCAGGACAGGAGCCGCAATTTCCCAGACCCAGGCACGTTGTGGGTAGCTTGTAACATTCCAGCTAAATGCAAGTGCTTTACAGTTTATCAGTTTGCAGATCTTGTTTCACTCTGGAGGCTTGGTGTAGCTCTTACTAACTCTGCCTTGTAATCAGATGACCTTAATGTAAATCCCCTTCCACGTACTAAACGCCTACAAGAAGATAGGTGTGCATAGACTAAAAATACACAGAATTTAAACTGAGAACTGAAGATTTGACCAACAAATGTGTTTCACTCCTTGCAGGTTAATAAGACGTACCTGGCTGCGAGGCTTGCGTTCATGGGGAGAGCCAGGAGAACAGGGTAGAGCCCACCCACAACAGCCCCTATCAATCCTCCTCTGACCACAGCGCAGACTTCACAGTTCAGCTCGCCTGCACGACAAACAAAATGTTTCACTGTCAGTATCGACATAGCTCCAACACATCAATTTATAAGCTGCGTGCAACAACATAGGAACAGATGCTTGACAGAAACGGCCAAGCTGTACAGGTACGCAATAAGTTTGGAAAGGACTCTTCTTTTTGCAAAAAAATAACTCTCGTTCCAACCCATTAAGAATTTATCGCTCTAAAGTTGACCTTCAAAAGGAAATCGTACAGATGGGGGGAACTGAACTGCTTTGTTGCAGTCACTTTTACATGACTTTCAGTGAAAAATGTGAAAAATCAGTGTTGTGTAACAAATTTTTTTTAATAAACATGTATAAATACACATATGTGTCTCCTTTCCCACTGAAGAACTCACTCCTGTTCAATGCATTAAATAATCTGTTTTTCAAACCCTGCATTACAAACTGGGCTTTTTCAAGACCACAACATTTCAAGAGCACTCTTCTGCAGAGAGGAAAGGCACCTCTAGTGTTACATTGTGCACAGAAAGCAAAGCCCTTTGGAAAACAAGGAATAATGAGGTTCTTTCTAACCTGAAAATAAAGGCTCACGCACAAAAACTTCATAAACAGCCGCTGTTGAAAGAAATGGAATAACAGCCATTGGCAAAGCAGACACCACGGAAGCCCTTCGGACGTGTAGGATGTTCCTGAAGAAATTATTTGCTGCTAAGCCACATAAGCCTGCGTTTGCTGCAAGGAAGTACGATCCATGATTACAAAGGTTCCTGAGAAAGAAGGAAAGTCACTTCAGCAACTGAGAACTGTAAAAAAATTTTGTTTACTCAGTGCTACAACTCACATCTGAATATCCTACAGGAAGAGGTGTAAAGCTCTTGCTGGTGCAAAATGGAGAGTAACTGCTTTCAAAAGCAGCCAGTGCAGCATCCTCTGCTATATGCCTGAGTTTACATACACCTCAAGAACAAAGTGACCAAGAGGCTGAGAAGCCTCTTCTACACTTTTTTGTTTATTATGGCTAACGGAAACTTCATGAAATTTGCTCTCCTAATCAGCATGTTTCTAAGGAGAAGAATGTTTTCTCAAAATAAATGAATAGATATATGTATATAATCACAGCTAGCTCCTGTCATCAGCCTTGTTCCCAGCCTGCTTACCCAAAAGTATAGATTTAGTTTCAACATAAGAGCTTACAGAACAGATCAGATGGGACAACAATTGCAACTGAGATCTTGCAATAACGATCTCAGCAGCTGCTGGCAGATCATTTGTAGTGATTCTGCAGGCTGAAGCCTTCCTTGTGCGCGTGGAACATGTGAATTTAAGGTCCTCCCTTGCTAGGGGGTTACACTACTTAGAGGTTACATACTGGTTTACAGAACTGGAGCTTCTACTCTTCCTTTGGTAACAGAGGGACTGGGTTCTCAGACTGGATAACTAGGAACAGGGGTTGTTTAGCCTGGAGAAAAGGAGGCTGAGGAAGAAAAGCAGGCTGAGGTGAGACCTTCTCACTCTCTACAACTGCTTGAAAGGAGGTTGTAGCGAGGTGGGGGTCTGTCTCTTCTCCCAAGCAACAAGTGATAGCACAAGAGAAAACAGCCTCAAGTTGCGCCAGGGGAGGTTTAGATTGG
>VZSC01014189.1:0-27890 GCA_013398225.1 Steatornis caripensis | reverse complement strand
GGGGTTGGACTAGATGATCTCTAGAGGTCCCTTCCAACCCCTACCATTCTATGATTCTATGATTCTATGATTATTTTGGTAAAGCATGGCACATAAGATGAACAGATTATACAGTAAATACCAAGTCAAGACTTAATTGTAGTTTGCAGAAAGGGATAAGTCGAGGAGGGATATCTGTGGGATTGCAGGGCTCAGGTGTTCCCATCTGGGGGCACTGAGGGAAGCAGGAATGCAGCTTGGTTTTCAGGATGCTTTCTGATAAGCAGAAGTGGTGGAGAAAAGTTTGTGATTTTATGCTGAGCCAGTCACTAACTGATCTTTATGTAGTTATCCTGTTCCTTGGGTAAGTACAGTTAGTCAAGTTTAAAAACTAAAAAATATGGAAAGGCAGCAGTTTTAACAGAGTTATGGTTGTGTTGTAAAATCAAGCGCGAAGATACTTAGACAATAAAATTACATTGCAGCTAATCATCGTTGATAACTGAGATTTTTCTTAAGGAACCAGTTCTCCTTACAGTAAATTAGACAAAAATTCTGATTCTTTATGAACAAGCAGAAAAAGAACCCAAGCACTCTTTTATTATCTTTTCCCTGGTCATTTCTATGTGTGTGTGTCGTGTTTCTTAAAGCTGAATCTGCTTCTGTCCAGCTTCATCCACCAGTGGGTGTTCTGTGGCATTACTGGGTCTTCAGCCTGAGGTTAGAGAGTGTGTTTTAAGGTAAATTTATTTCTGGAAAAGAAAGTAGGAGGCTTTGGAACTGTAAAGCACGTACAAAAGTTGCAGTGCCTGGAACTGTTTAGCCTGGGAAAAAGGAGGCTGAGCAGAGGAGGGACATGACAAGTAACACAGTATAGAAGAGGCTGTAAAGGGAATGGTGGTGGTTTGCTTTCCACATTGACATGTGGAGGACAAAAAGTAGTTCTCCTGATTTATAGCAAAAAAGATGGATGTGTTCTATTAGAAAAAAACACTAGAACCTTCCAGGACTGAGATCAGATGGTGAGGAATCTTGTGGACTTTGTAGGAGGTTACAAGTGCGCTTAGACAGGCATCTGTGGGATGGATGTACGCCTGCGTCCTTCTGCACAGCAGGGAGGTAAACTGAAAACCTAATAGGACTCCTCTGGGCTCTATGTGTCTGTAATTTCTGTTTCTCAGAGAATTTAGCTGACACATCATAGCCTAACTTCTGCCCTTCAAAGCAATCTGACTTGCAGAGCATTTAGCCCTCTTCGTTAAGCCCTCTTCGTTACGTCATCTGTACAAATCAGTATTCTGTAACGAGACTGCCGTGCGACTTCTGCCGTTGGATTGCTGCCATTTGCACTGGCTGTTTGTGCAACTGCATGTTAACACCGTTCAGTGCAGAGCTGCCCATCCTCCTTACTCCAGGACAGTTTCACTTGGCATTTGGATGCCTGGTTTCCCCTTAATATCCCTGAGCATGTGATATTGCCTTGTTCTGTGAAATTTGCTGTGGTACTTGCATAGCAGTTCTCGCAGAATATCTGGCCCTTTTCTTATCTGCTCACAGCATCAAGGTCTAGAATAACATTGCTTCACAACTAAACCGTTCCTGAACTTGTATTTTGCATGAAAGCGGTCTGTGCATTTAGGGATGTTGCACTTCTTTTTACAGTTAACAGAGAGTGAGGGTAACTCAGAGGGCGACCTTAACTTTAAATACCATTCTTTGGAAGAGTCTCTGCACTGGCTCGAGATTAATCTTCACAGGCCATGTGTCAGCCTCCTCTGTATGCTGATCTGGTTCCTAAAAGTTGAAACTCCAAAAATAAGCCTTCTTGGTAATCCCGTAAATGATTAAACCCCCTTTGTCTGTCCACTTGTTTTTCCTAGCAGGACAGAAGATGGGTTTATGTGTCATGCATACTCTCAGGAGCTGTTATTTTTAACCCTTTGGTTTGTTTGATGTGAGTGCTCATCGCACTGGGTGACAGTATCTGTCACATATGTAATACCTTATGTTTCCTCAAGGTTGCATAACCCATATGTTGCCTTTCCTTGATAGTTCATTGAAGTCCTATTGTGGACATGAAAGGCCTGAGATGCTGAGAGCTTTCTGGCTTGTACGAGGCCACGTATTCCGTGTCTGCTTTTCCTCTGTGCAATGTTAGATTAATTTGCATCTCATATTTATGTTTATATGTAAATATTTTGTGATTGTCATTTACCTAATAGTTCCCAAGCCTTTTGAAGCTTTGGAGCCTACAGCTTGTGTTTTTCTCAACCAGCTTAGTGTACTGTTTCTTGTGTTTCTTTCTAAAACTTAGCTAGCTTACGCCTCCAGTTTAGAAACTTCAGATTTTAAAATATAGTCTCATATAGGAGTTTTAAAGCCCTGGTGTGTGTACATAGCATTGCGTACTAACAGGATTTATTTGTGAGACCCCACCTGCAGTACTGCATTCAGCTCTGGGACCCCAACATAGGAAGGACACGGACCTGTTGGAGCAAGTCCAGAGGAGGGCCACGGAGATGATCAGGGGGCTGGAGCACCTCTGCTATGAAGACAGGCTGAGAGAGTTGGGGTTGTTCAGCCTGGAGAAGAGAAGGCTCCGGGGAGACCTTATAGCAGCCTTCCAGTACCTGGAGGGGCCTACAAGAGAGTTGGAGAGGGACTTTTTACAAGGGCATGGAGTGATAGGATGAGGGGTAATGGTTTTAAACTGAAAGAGGGGAGATTTAGATGAGATATTGGGAAGAAATTCTTCACGATGAGAGTGGTGAGACCCTGGCACAGGTTGCCCACAGAAGCTGTGGGCACTCCCTGCTTGGAAGTGTTCGAGGCCAAGCTGGATGGGGCTTAAAGCAAGCTGGTGTAGTGGAAGGTGTCCCTGCCCATGGCAGGGGGTTTGGAACTAGTCAATCTTTAAGATTCCTTCCAACCCAACCCATTCTATGATTCCGTGATTCCTTTGTGTTTGCTCTTGTGTGTGAAGATTAAGAAAGGTAAGTGATGATTACTGATGTCTTCAGCTTCGGTCAGTCCCAAGGCAAGTTGCCTGGAAATTTCTTATAAAATATTCCATCCCTTCCCATTGGTCTTTAAGAAGTCATTTTATTTTTTTGACCTTTCCAGAGCAGAGAATCAATTAAGAGATCTTAAAGTAATTGAGGCAGGGAACAGTGTTTGCTCAGACTTCTGGCTCTTTTGTCAATGGTCATCTAAATGAATGTGTGAACTCTCCAAGAGTAAAAGTAGTTTTTGAGATTCTTTTCTTCTAAAGTTATCAAAGTTCACTGAGAAGACTTCTTTGCTGTCTTTCCCAGTGCTCTGATTGCATTTCTCACTTCTATTTTGGCTTCTGTGTTTTTCCTCCCCCGTTCTTCATGCCTTTTCCAGCTTCAGTGCCCTACATTTTCACAGTTCTGGTTCTTCAGAAGCTGGAAGGTGTCTCCTGAAATGTGTTAGTGTGTTTTTCTTTAAAAAGACACCTGTGCCATAGACTTGGCAAGTCAGAAAATAATCAAAATCCCTCTTAGGAAAGGGAGCAGGTAGAATTAGAAAAAAAAAAAAAGACATTAAAATTACCCCCCCCCCTTAATTTTATAAATTCAGTTAGGGTTAGATCTCAACTAATGTTAAACATCTGTCACTGATGAAACCATAATATTTTTGATTTATTTTAAGTCAACATTTTTCCATACCATTGCACCCCAAAAGTCTTTTTGCTCACAAACCCTGATGCCAAGGGGAGGAAAGAAATGAAATTGGGATCCTAAACTTACCAACGGGCTAGTGTAGGCTTCTCGTCAAATTTGGTTTTCCTTGAGAGGCAGTGGCTGCCTGACACTACCTTGTGCTGCTGCTGGGCACTGTTAACAGGCCGACTGTCACTTCTTGCACGTGCAAGGCAAAAGTTTCCAGCTCCTGACGAGTTTGGAATTGTATTTGCTTTTTTTCTCTCCATCTTCTGAGTTAACCTTGCTTCCTAGCAGGAGTTGGGTAACAGGATCATACCCCTGTGGAAGACAGCAGCAGCTCTCAGCAGGCTCGTGGATGTTCAAAGCATAGCAATTTGTCCTCAAAACCAGTGTTTGGCCCTGGCCAGTAATGTATCTGGGTCCATATAGAGTTCTGCCTATATAGCTTTATTGTGCCCAGAAGGCGCTCTAAGGGCTTGAAAATACGTATGTAACAGCATTTGCCTGAATTATGTGGTGCTTCCATCATCTGTTTCTTTGTTTTGCATCATCACCATTCAACATACTGTGGTTTGAGGAGTTTCACAAGTGGAGCTTCTTGAAGACTGGTTTTGAATCAGTTTAATCTTTCTCATATAGTTTCAGTTAATCCTGTTAGTCAAATCTTTTCCAATTTAATTGTTGAAATTCATAGATATTCCTAAATTATCTTCAGATCTAATATATTTAGCTCACCTAAAGGAGAAATTATTTGAATAACATCTGGGAGATACTTAGGAAAACTGTTTCCTGTGTCCTGTAACTGTTCCCATAGATGTGATGTTGTGCGAACTGCCATGTGCGGGCATGGCTGTTTCATCCTCTGTCCCATATGAAGGCACAGTACCTATCAAAGACTTTTTAATCACAGCTGTCTCCATGCTAGCAGAGCCGCAGTGCTTCAGCTCTACCAGTACTATACTTTAAGTGCTGCACCGAGTACAATTAGATGACCTCAGATGCTCTGTAAGTGAAGTCCAATCCTGCTGCCTTCAAGCAAGCACAACTCCCAAGAGTGCTTATCTTTTGCTTAAGTAAATAGTTGAGCGTTGGGTCTACAGGGTCAAACTAATGTACAGTCATTTCAAAGGACACCATGGTGCTTGTTCCTCTGTGGTACTGCAGCTGTGTAGTTGCTTAGACCAGTGTAAAGTGTACTTAAAGTAACGACATTCTGATTTCATGGTATTTATGTGCTTTTCTTTACTCGCTCAGCAGTTGTATGGGTGTCCTCATAAGCACCGCGCACTCATAGCACGTAAGCACGTAACTCAGTTTTTGTATAGATAACTCCCATAAGATTTCCAGTCACCTAAACACATCCATGTAATCAAAAGCAGAGTGCCCACCTGTTACACTCTTACTGACAAAACTAAAGCTCATTTTTTTCTGTGCCTCCTTACCTACATGGAGTTTCAGTGATTCTAAAATATGCTTGCAAAAAATAAGAGCATGACAAAGGCCTTCTGCTTTAAGGTGCTGGTTAGTATTGCAAGGGGCATCCTGAGAAGTAGCTAAGGTAGATTTGTTTTTGACATCATTTTATAAAAGTAGATGATAAAACAATTAATTGCAGAATTTCCTTTCTTTCTTTTAAATATGTGTAATTATGACATTTAGTCTTTTGTATGTGTAGCTTACATTTTAAAAGAAATGCTTTAGGAAACTATTTTTTATTGGTGAGAATTTAATTTCTCCTGACATATAATACACATTACTCTGTACCTTCTTGTATGTATGGCTTCATTACTTGTTGACAGTATCCCTGGAAAACCTGTAAGCAATACTGAAGCTATGTTTCATTCAGATATAACTTGGGTTGTATTAACAGTTCATTTTCTATATAATTTTATTTTCTATTTCATCAGATGTATAAGCATTGACCCAATAGATGTTCTGGAGCTATAGTATAGCTTTCTGCTTATGGAGCTTATAGACACATGTAAAAGTGTGTTTATAAGTTGTAGGGACTATGAAGTGTGGATTATTCTTTAATGATCCCATCTAGAATAACAATTCTAAGGAAAGGATTTGCCTTTTTTTTATTCTTATATAAATCAATACATTACATTAAGCAGAGACTCATTCTGTAGAAGAAAAATTAAATAATTTCTTTAGATTGTTTGAGGTAGGAAAAAAATCCAATAAGCAGAGTTACTGATGTACAGTTTTTCAGTGTCACATATCTCTGATTTGTCGTATTGTAGCAATTGCCAATTTCCTGATCAGTAACATAAACCACAAACATTTATGAACTGATTAAAAAATTATAGAGTGATAAAGCAATAAGATTTACAGAATTGTCAGTGAGTTTGGATTAACTGATAACATCTTGGACAAGATACTGTAGGACCATAAAAGCTGTTTTATCCTTAAAGAAATTGTTCTTATTGTTGTATTAAGATGTTTTGAGTGTGATTTATTTAAACAAAACAGTAATGTGCATACTCTGTAGAATATATGTGAATTTTTGTAGGACCGTATCTTCTGAATGGTTCTTGTCAAAGTCATCTTTCAAAGCTAAAAGGATCAATTTTAAAATAGTGTCATGGTGCAAAGAAACAGTAAGAAAAACTAGAACTGTGTCCAGTAGACCTCATGGGGCACAGCTGATACTGACTTTCAGTGGTCTTTTGTTAGCAGACAAAGGACCTGCTGGGAATCAACACGGAGGCCCACAGCTTGGGATATCAAATTGTCTGTTCAGTAGATTGGTGGTCTTGCTTGAATTTGGTCTTGGTGTAAGCACTGAAGAATAGTGGTGCCATAGAACAAAGATTTCTTGGTTGCATTTATGATACACTCCGTGTGTAAGGTACAGGGTTTATTTTGGCTGCTAAAACTGAATTGTGTGCTCCAGTGGATATTGTCAACGCAACTGGTGATCCAGTCTTTCACCAATTTGCCATTCTTCTTGATGAGAAGAACGTGTGGGAATTCAGCTTCAGAAACTTTGGTTTTATTTGGGTGGCAGGGAATATGGTCGTTATTTGACTATTGTGCTGCAGTCCAGGCAGTCAGTACTTGCAGCCGAGTATTATTTAAAATTTGTAGCTGTCAGACATCCCCAAAAGGCAAAGTACTGAATGTCCTCATCTGCTTTGGGTATAACTGGGAGTTGAAGATGGTTATCATCTTGGACGGAGTACTTAGTATTCTTCAGACATGCCATATTGTTGTATTATTTCATATATCTGTTTGATTGTTGTGCAGAGGTATGAATGTTATGTGGCAGTGCTGAACAGGATTATGCTCCATCATGGTCAATATTGTACAAATCCGTATGAAGATCTGGTCCCAAGTCATTTATAATCAGTAAAGTTTGACAAAAAGACTGAACGTTGCTTTTTGTAAGCCTAATCTAGTGCCAAAATGAATGGATATTTGAATAGTCTCCCTAAGCCCCTTGGTTTTTCAGGAGTGCTCCAGTAGCAGTGGTGACTTGGCCCTCTCCCCGACATGCTGAAATACTCTTGGTCCGAGATATGTTTACAGTTGATACCAGAACATCAATGGTAGCTTTCAGCAAAAGCAGGGCAGCCTGGGGGTGACTGGGTAACATGTCACAGGTTATTTGTAAAACCAGATATACTGCTACCAAGTGCAATTGTGCAGGAAAAAGCTGCAACTCCATGCAGGAGCTTGGAGAGGGAGTAAAAAATAATGTATCCTATTGAAGCTAGAGAGGCAAATGAGACAGGAAGATAATTACTTTATTTGGGGTTTAGCCAGAGTTTAGAGTTCACGCTAGAACTGTGCCCTGTTGCTGGTTGTTCAGTTTGTAGAGTTTAGGACTTGGTTTGGGGTCAACCAAAAGTAGGCTTTTTTCACCTTGATGAACTGAAAAACAATAATTTAGGTGAAAATAAAAACTCTGCTCATACCCTCAAAAGAATGCTACTTTTTTGTAGCTGTTTTCCAAAATAAGAACCATACACTTTAGGGAAGGAATGATTAATGAAGGAGTGGATGTTAGCATGCTTCATCAAGTGACTAAGAAAGCAGGAGTGGTAGGGCATCTCTTGTGCGGAGCCCAAAGGGAGGCAGACGTTCAAATCTCATTTTCCTGATTTCTCAGATGCTTCACTTCTGAAAAGTGTCCTCAGTACTGGATACTTTGCAGTGTTTTTTCACCACCGTCTGCTTTATATGATTATAAATAACCGTATCTTCTTTGCATATGCCTGTCTGTATTGGGGGGAAGGTGCAATGCCTGATTCCAACCCATGCATTAAGCTATTAACTATTTTGTAGAGGGGAGCCAGAACTCAGTGTATAGATGAAAGCACAAGTGGGTCAGACACGCTTATGAGGTCGGTGAAAGATATGATGTGATTGGGATTTTCAAGGCAAAAGAAGCTGAGCTCATATGTAGAATTAGTTCTCTATGCCCAAACATTTGTTGGGAATATCCCAACTGTATGCTGCTTGGACCTAGAACTTTCTTTTGAGGCTGTGCTTTTGATGTGGGTGATCCATGGTGAGATCCCAGCCCACGTGTTGTGACCTGACCTTTAAAAGAGCTTATCTCTCTGTAGCTTATAAGTGAGTCCTAAGCGCGTGACTGGCTTTAGGTGAAAGCAAGGCAATTGCCTTACCCTTACCTGCCCCAGGGACAGCTGTCATAGGAAGAAGGGGTTTCTCTTGGAGACCCCCTCAAGGTGGGATTGCAGCAGAGAACTGTGAACTCCTTCATTGTGTAAATGTCTACACCGCTATAAAATGCTCCCTAATCTACATATATATATATATATTTATATATGTGTGTGTATATATATACACATTTAATTCCCATTCGTTTTTATTAATGATGTTTTAAATTTCTCTCATAAAATGCTTGTGACCAGCCAGAATTTCAGTGAGGACAAAGAAAAGAAATTGCATTTTCTTAAACATTAATCATTGATTAAATAGCTCCCCTTTTTAATTGGAGAATGTTATCAACTTAATACAAATCATGTCTCTGCCCCTAATGTCAACTCATTTAATTGTCACATCACAAGGCCCATGCTATCGGGATCATTCATGTACCTTCAGGTTGTGGTTTTTCAAAGCCAGAGTACCAGTTGTGCTCATTGCAGAGCTACAACCAGTAGCAGTCAGGGAAAATGGATGAACAAAGATGATCAATTTTTATATTGAAAGAAGTTTTCTTTCAGTTATTTAGAAAAAAGAATGATAGAAGCAGTCTGTTTTGCCTTTCCAAGCCTTTTTACAGTACTTTATTGAGTATATTCTAACTACAGAGTCTGAACCTGTCCTGGTAATGGAGTTTGCATTGAACTGTGCTGTAAGACATTTAGATTGAGGCACTTGTTTCACGATAATTAGTAGTTTGTGTTTTTTTTACTGTTTGGTAATCTTATTGGAAACTTAGTGGCAATATAATTACAGATCTAATTATCTCACTATCATATGTGTATGTGGACATTTCTGTGAGCTAGTTAGGATGGGGAGAAGAAAAAGTGAAGTCTGATTCTCCATTTTCTTCTATTTTTCTATATGTAAGATGGAGATGTTTGGATTCATACAATTTTATATGTCGCTCATGCTCGTGGCAAATGACTACACAAAGATAATAGCAGCAGGAGAAACAGACCTCTGTTTCTCTGGACTCTTACAGAAAGGCTGGATTGCTACATTTGAGCCAACACATGAATGAAAGTGGGCTCTCAGAGTCTCATTTTTACCGAAGAGGTAGATATCAATTTTATGTAGTGAGGGATCAGAAAAAAACCCAACCACCCTCTTGGACACCTGCCTTTCAGATGCACAATTGCTATTCAGAGAACACAGAATTGTGTGCTGCAGATGCCAAGGAAACACTTTCATGTCTTCTCTGAATATGTTTTAAGGCCAATTTTCCTGCATGGGTATCCATAATGGTTATTGTCTATAATTTTGTAGCTTCTGCAAATTGTAATTTCATCCAAGTCCCATACCTTCCAGCTGGTTTTGGATAAATGAAAGTTGAATACTTTTTGTAGATGCCATTCAAAAGACCATTTTCCCTTTGCAGGGACATCTCAGGCATGCAGTAATCTTTCTGTTTTTGTGTTGGGTTAATCTCTCCATTTTGCCTATGTTGCTCATGATGTACAGCTAACGACAGAATGCAACAGCATTTGTTGTAAATGCTCCTTACGTGTGTGAACAATGCCTTTAGACATGTGAAATTAATATTTGAGCATTTAAATACTTTCCAGAGCAAATGAAAGACTTTTTTTTTTTTGTACTTGTTCATTTTTAGATACTGACCGAGCTTTAGCGCTGCTGGAAGAATATTGTAAAAAACTAAGGAAACCAGAAGAGCAACAACTGAAAAAAGCCATCAGAAAGGTGATGGGCATCTTTAAGAGCAGCTTGTTTCAGGCGCTTCTGGGTAGGTACTAATATTTAATGCTGGATGTATGCTCTTGAAGGCTAGAGCTAGGTCAGAGCTAGTAACTTTCTTATTGGTCACTATTTAATTTGTGTTTACAATGGAACGGCATGTTGAGATGATCCTTCCGGGTTCTCTGTAGGGCAACTTGTTGTCCTGATGTTTCAAAGGTATTTTCTTATTTATAGTGAAAGAAAGAGTAACAAAAAACTCATGCAAGATAAGGCATCGAATGGGTATTCCTAAACCTTGCTGCTTTCCTTTGTTTACTGGAAGTTATGGAACCAGAGTAGGCTATAACAGTTTATGCAAAGTTGAAGATGAAGCCATCTCCACACAGGTAAATGGCCAAAGTTTCATTGATTTCACTGGCACCAAGTAGCACCTAAAATCTTTGTGTCTTGCATCACGTTTTTATGAAAAGTGTCAGCCGAAGAACCTCAGAAATGAATCGAGAAAAATGCAGTGAAACTTTGGCAGAATGTTCCCATCCATGCGGTGTTTCAGCGTTCAAACAGACATGCTGACGGATCGCTCAGTCTTCCATTTACTCAAATTGTAAGTGATGGTATTTGTCAAAATCGAGCAGCTGATGTTTTTCATCTTTATGTAAAATAACCTCCATAAGTTATTATATATGTTTTCAAGGTCATGAGTGTACCTGTGTGCTGTAGCATCTCTGTTGTCGCTTGTGCTGCCAGTCATGGGAAGTGGTGGTAGTAGCCATGCAGCACCTTTACTGTGCCTCCCTCTGCCTTCTTGCTTACATTGCATTGGCCCCTCAGTGTTTCATTCCTTCATAAATTTCTGTAAATATTCTGTAGAATTAGTCTGAAGAGTGCATTTCTTAACACAAGTGATGTTTGTAGAAGAACACGTGCCTTCAAGTTATGGTTTTTCAAAGCCAGAGTACCAGTTGTGCTCATTGCAGAGCTACAATCGATAACAGTTAGGGAAAAATTTTGATTATACATCATAAAAGTAGAAGCACGTCAATACTGCACACAGTATTACTGTGAAGATGGTGGAGGTCCAGGAAGAGTTTCAGTATTTTCTGTAGCATTTATGAAACTTTATGTTATTCGTCTCTTAACATTTCCTACAAATGGAAGTCATTATTTTCAATGTTATTTTCCTAGTAATTTCTCTCAGATTCTTTAAAGTAATTAGCTTTATTATGTAAACTGTACATAATTTTAAATTGTTGTGTATTCTTTAAAAAAGGAAATAGATTAATAATTGAATAGTATTTACCAAATAGTTATAAATAGATTTGAACTAAAGAATGAAAAGAAGAGGGGACATTTCTATATTATTTTTATGAAGATAGCTACGGATATAGAAGTATGTGCTGAAGAAATACACAAGTCACAGAAGCTGCATTAGCTGTACATTTACTTCTGCAGTACTTTGAAGTAATCCTTCGAAGTGTTCTAACAACATGCGTACGTTGTGTGTGGCTACACTGCAATATTTGTTGATGTATTACATATGCCAGAAATGAAAAAGTGGTTGTAGCTACATTAAGGTAGAATCCAAAGAATAAATTAAATCTTTTGATTGCCACAGTAACAGATTGAGGAGCGTGGCGTTACGGGAGTTAGATAGATAATAGCATTTTTATTTGTAAGCCTTCGGATGTCTTTTCCTTGTTCTTAAATGCTTCTTATTATAAAAGAGATTTGTGAATCACAAGACGTATTCGAAGTATCTCATTAGTCATTTGGTTTGCTAGTTGGTTGATTCTGGAATAATAAGGAAGAGTGACCTCTTGTCAGTATTTTAAGTGTGGTAGATGATGTTCTTACACAATCAATAATGAGGTTCTTGCATAATTAGTATTTCAAAAAACCCCTCTTCCTTGACATCTGTTTTAGCTTCTCATCTTAGTTTCTTCCATTCACCTATAAATCAGACCACCACACAAAAAAAAATACCTAAGGCAGAGCTTCTGGTGTCATATGAAGTTCTGTACTGCTGATGTTCCTTTGTCTTTTATATTTACGGAGTGTCTGATGGTCTTGGAAGCATCCACTTTGCCTAATCTTAATTAGACTTAATTTTCAGAGTCCAGGTGTTCATCGCTTTCCAAAACTTGATCTCATTTACAGTTGTCAAACATTGGTTTTATCTAGAATTGATTGTCGCTTTGAATATTTAGGCTGTAACTACTCATAAAAGATGTTATTTTTGTACAGAATCATTAACCTGGATGCTCCAGAAGTGCACATTCTTACCACACATAAAGTTAACATAATTTTATGTGCCAAATCCAGTTTTCATAGGTCCTACAGCTTTAGTAGAATTTGATTCCTTTACAAATAAATTCAGCTGTTGTAACCATCCCTGTCCTTTAAGTGTGTGTTCTATTCTTGTTAACTTCCAAAATGCTTTAAAAATGTGTAGGATGTCTTAAATTGAATATAACAAGAACAGATAAGAAAAATAATTTAGAATTAGAGGCACTTTTCAAATCTAGTGTTGTCTGGTTCCTTTTGTTCTCAAATTTATGCTTGTGTGATTTGATTCAACCAGCCGTCTTTGAACTTGGGCTCTCAGTGCGCACGTGATTGTTTTTATCTTCAGTGTGTTTCGTAAATGTTAACTGTTGACTGCTGAACGGGGAAGTAACATGAGAAAAATGAGGATTCAATATTTTTCATACGTGTATTCTATACATGCAAGAAGTGATTACAAATGTGGAAGTAAGAGTTCTGTAGATTATTTACAGAAGGATTATTGAGGGATTCTCCTTGTACATTTTGATGTGGGTTCGAAAGCATCTTGTTCTCCCTTTGGGCTGTTCTTGTTGCTGGACTTCTTACTAGAGTTGCTTTGTTCAGTTACAGCTGAGTTAGTTGCTAAGGGGCACATTTTCAAAGCGGCATGTGGAGCTGCAGTCTCTGGAGTGTCGTTTACACTCCAGTGGCCCAAACACAATGCTTTGAAAATCCAGCCCTGAGACAGTGGAGGAGGAGAAACTCTTCAGAAGGAGCGTGCAAGGGGAAGAACACATATTTAGATATTAACGTTACTCTGAAGTTATTTCCAAATGATTTTCACCCAAAAGATCGTACCACTCCCATGCGTGGTGAGGAGTTATAGTACTGTTGTTATTATGAGTTCCTAAGGATTTTTGCTTTTTGTAGGGTGTCAAGGTTTAAAGCTGGGCTGGCTATTAAACGAACAACAGATGCTCTTTGTTAACTCCCTCCTTTCCCAAAATGGAGGGGAAAGAGAAAAGGGAAAGACACTCCTGGGTTGGAAAGGTTAAAACCAGCTTTAATCTAACTACAAGAATTGTGTGTTATAATAATGGAAAAAATACACACAAACCTGATATCAAGCTCCCCCCCCACCGATGACAAATACATCACCCGGACGCTGTGGGGCACACCACAGGAAAGTCCCAGACTCTACTCAGCAGCAGGCAGGAGCTGGATTCAGGATCAAAAGCAAAATGATTGGGTAGAGTCCTCAGCAGTTGCTTAAGCAAGGAGCTGGATAGAGTTGGAGAGCAGCACCCTGCAACATCTAACAGCCCCATACTGGGCTTAAATAGGCTCCTGGGCCATAGGTGTGGGCAGAAGCACCAGGTGAGGCTGCTCAGGGCCCTTAGAGCCCATCAGTGCCCCGGCCATAAGGGGAGAGGCAGTGACCCTTGTGATCCCTCACCTTTATTCCAAGCATGATGTGTATGGAGTACTGCATTGGGGTCAAACCAGGACATAGAGTTATGCATAGCTACATGATATTAAAATCACAGAGTCCTCTCAAATTGTAGCACTTGTTGTTCTGATGTATATATTTTTTTTTTAAAACCCCACAATGAAGAGGAAATGAAACCTGCGGAAATCCAAATGCCTCGTTTGTTGGGATTGTCTCATAATGGGGCATCTTAGAGGTGTTGTGCAGAGATAAAAAACAGAAAACCATGAAAGAGAGTAATAATACTCATCTGGATGTGTCAAAATGAGCAGACTTTTTTGCAGTTCTGCTCTTTGTGAAACTCGATCAGTTTTTATAATGCAATGCATAGTTTAGTACAATTTATTTCTAAAAATCTCTGCTACATATTTGTCTAGCCTTCATTTCATTAAGAAAAGTGCATGATTTTACAGCTTAGAAGGCCATTCTGCGGAATGAGAATGGATGAAAGAGGTTTATGTCTGGGCTGTGTTTTTTTTTTTTTTTCTAGTTACATCTCTATAAAACATCATTTTGTTTCTTGCAGGAATTAAAGAGCCAAAAATAGCTCTAATCATCTTATACAGTATTAGGTAAAAACTAATCTTAATAGGTTTTTCTAAAATTCAGATAAACCCAATCTGCAGCGGATGACGTATTTCCTGAGGACTTTGAAACCATGTCTTATGTTTTTTTCTCATGCTTGCGTAACTTTGCCTGAATTTAAAAATTGCATATTTTCAATTAAAATTTGCATCACCTTCTTTTTTATTTTTTATGGTCTTGTACCATTTCTGCAAAATAATGTGGATATTATAAAACCACCTGTCTTAAAAATTGCTGTGGTAAACATTACTGTATGTAGTACAGAATTTAGTGATCACACAGCCTGTATTTAAAGCCTTGGGATACATTTTTTTGTTTTTATTAAGAGGGATTTTTTAGACTCTTTACCTCACTAAGCTCACTTTTAAATAAGCCCTGTTATAACAATCCGTTTTAAAATAGCGATAATGTCTTTTAAACCAAGCCGAAAAGGAAGTCAGATTATTCTTCTGCAATCACACATTACTTTTCTATTAAAAATTTGTATAAATTAAGTGGCAGTATAACTCAATAGTGTTATATTATCATCCACACTTCTAGGAACCTAGTTATATCTTGTGATCCTCCATGTTACTGGAGAGTACTATTGGACTGATAGGGTATATAAGAGGGACATAAAATATATCCATTTAAGAGAGCCAAAGCAAGTCTTCCTGTGCTTTAATTATTTTAGAATGTGCATATCTATTTAAAAATAGCATAGCTGTTGACAAATACAAACATGTAGTATAGTAAGCACGAAGCAAGTAAAGAGTTTATTTTCTATGGATTTGTCTTTGGTTGACTTTGGTGTCTACAAAGCTGTGAGCTGGATCTGAAACTCCCCTTAACCACTTAGGGCAGTGGTTAAATTTCACCGTAGTTTAGATATGAAAGAAACTGGAGAGAAACCTATCGTAGGAGTAATGACGGGATGTTGAAACATGCCCTTGTCACAAAAGGAAAACACTAAGAATGAAAAATGGGAAAAATGTTGATAGACGTAGCCATGCATGTGACGTAAGAGTAATGATAAAAAGTCCCCCGATTTGTAGGCTTTTATACTGAGAAGAATAATTATGCTGTTGACCATATAGAGAGAAAAAGAATGTAGAGGCAATTAATGGAAAGACAAGGAATTTGTTTAGGCATGTTGTGTTTAAGGAGAAACCCTTTAAGTAGTGACAGAAGGGAGTTTGAGAGTAGAGAGACGGAGGTGGGTCAGGACTGGAGAACAGATGTGTGAACAGCAGGACAAATGGTGAGAAAAGCAGAAGACCTGCAACACAGTCCTGGACTGGAGAAGGAGCCTGCACCAATGTAGGTGTTGAAGAATGATTATAGCTGACAAAGTCAGGATCATGCAACACCTCAAAAATCCAGTGCTAGTCATACGTGGTAGTGCTTGCCTTCAGTGTTAAAAAGGTTATGAGATTTGCACAACGGGCATAGAAACAACCTATGAAATACGGCAGGTTGTTATCATCTGCTTCTATGATCTATGGTCTATGTCTAAGAAACACTACAGTGATATTTTCGGGCTTTTCCCCACAACCACCAAGACCTCTTTTGTACTTTTTTACTTTGAGCGAACGTAAGATTGGGCAATCATGGCACCGCAGAAAACAAAGCAACGCCAGATTTCACAAGGCTCCTGATAAATCTGTTAGAGTTGAGGATATCAAAATGGGGAACGTGGTTGGCAATCGCATTTCTAAGGTGATGGTGACCCTTGCTAGTACCAGTCTTTCTCAACCCACAGGAAGAAGCAAGTTTCAGCACTTACTGCTGTCTCAGTGTTTCAGGGACCAAAAGGATATTAAATGAATTGCTATGCTAGGAAACATTTCAATAGGAAAGCACAACCGGGTGTTATCTATTCATACTTGCCAAGCTTGCTCTCGGTAGATGGTTTTAGCCTGCTTATGTGTTTGGCACACTTAGCTACTTACAGTGCTCCTGAATGTAAGGTCACTCATACGTCATTGTTCTCTAGAATTAATCTCAGTGAGCTGGTGTCTGGTCATGTCAGTCTGTCTCACCTCCTGTAACGACACTGAATTCCTTGGCAGTTAATCTGGTGCAGCCAAACCTGCGTCCGGCCCAGGGATGTTAGGCAATCCTCTCGCCGAGGGCCTGAGTCCAGCATTCACAAAGTCAATAGAACAAACTCCCATTGACTTCGCTTGCCTTGGATCATGTGTTGGAGTGATTCTTCCAGAGATTTATATTCAGACCTTCCCTGACTGAGAAATAAAGATTCTTCTGTAGCTGTATCTAAAAATATTGAAACCCTCTCTGAATATTGCAAATGTTGAGGAGCAAAAGGAATATGCAAAAACCCTTCAGTTCTCTGTCACATTTGAGAAGCGCTCAGATGACATCTCTGACAATGGGGAAGCCTGTTATTACTCCGCACAGAGTCCTACTTTCCCAAACTGGCATCTTTCTTTGTTGCGGCATAAATTACAGCAGAACTGAAATTTAAATTCAAAGGCAGCTTTTGTTTTGCCTGAAGACAGCTGCAGCTGCTTTTATTCTTGAAGTCCAATTCTCTTAGTAAGCAAATTCGTGCTTTCTCTCAAAAGAGCTAAAGGTACCAGTGCTAGATCTCCGGGATGGTTTGAAGCTGTGTAATCGGGGTGTTTTTACAAGCTGGGGGCTGGACTGCAACCAGCTTGGGGAACTAACCCTCGTGGCTCTCCGGAGAAAGTCTGGTTGTACAGAGTGAACCATTTGTTCAAAAAATTGGCAGATGTAATGTGACTGATTGCCTGTGGATTTTGGCCCACCACTATTTTTGCTCCCACGGCAGTGAAATTTCCCCTGCAGTATCGTCACTTCTCTCCAGCTCTTCTAACTCTCCCCATCCCATGGTACCTAAAGATCCTTTGGAGGAGCTGAGTCTTCTTCACTTCTATCAAGTTGCATTGACGTTGGGCAGAGGGTTCAGAGTTAGTTGGTGAGAACCGGCAGACGGGTGCACGTGCAGGAAAAGGACAGACAGACATCACTTTACTGTAGGGAAATCAGGACGAAGATATCCAAAGAGGGAAGTTTTACTGAGGTCTGAAATATTACACAGTCTTTCTCAGTTGTGTCTGTGATGGAGGAGCTGAAATATTTCTGTATCTCCAAAAATATCAGGATTGCTTTTACCTTTGGGACTTACTGGGTGTTACAGTGATGCCTTGCTGGTTAGAGATGAGGAGCAAATAGACCCAGGTATGGCTCTCGCTGTTCTTGCTGGCCAACCTGGAGGAGTGAGTAGCCCTCCCACAACAAGTTCTTAATATGAATTTGGTTATTTTCAGCTTTGAGAGAAGGTCTGTGTGCGAAGGGGTGGGAATCTTGTGTGGGGACCCCAAATCGTTTTTTGTTTGAAAGAATTTAAATATCAGAAGCTTGTGAATTACCAGAAAAGACCTGAACCCAAAAGCAAATCTCTGGTATGTCTTACATTTGTGGGAATTTTGATTGGGATCTCATCCTTGCTGTTGACCTGTTCCTTAAAGAATTGCATGAAAACACCGGATATGAATGTTGAAGGACCCTCAAAAATTCAGAATCCTAGCCCAGGTCTGTATTTGGATTCTCAGCCTGTCTGTGTACAAGAAGAAACCGATTACAGCACTGATACAACCTGGGTAATACATAATCACTTGTAATCCTAATGCAACCCTCTGCTCGTGTTTTCAGCCTTTTAACCAATGAATGATAGCATTTACATCTCAGACAACGAATTCAGCAGCTTTGTGGACTTGTCTCATTAGAAACGCAAAAAGCTGTGCATGGGAAATCAGCAATTTTTAAGATGAGTTTTTAATGTGAGCAATGTGATAATTGTTGAACTTGTTAGTTTTCAATATCCAGCAAGGAATAAAAGCAATTTTTTTGTTGCTGTAGTGTTTTTTTAAAGGATGTCTTGGCCATATGGATTCCATGTATAATTAGAATTAATAAAATGCAGTTACAGCAGCTGTTGCTGTGTGGCTGCTGTCCCAGTGTGAAGCTTTTCTTTCTCTTTGCATTAAGTAGGGATAGCCCTTTATTATTGGTTTGTGATGAGAACTAGAGACAAGTTATTAAGAGATGCAGTTAGATAATCTGGTTTTATTTTGAATATTGTATTCTCCTTTTTCAAGCTGAGGGAATATAAAAGGGCAATGAGATAGATGATTTTTTTTAAAATAAAGAAAGACTGGATTAATATCTTGCTGATGTAGTTTGTACATCTACTAATAAAATGGAAGAAAATAATCTGGAGCAAGCTGTTCTATCAGTAATCCTAATGGGTTGGGTTTTTTTGTCTCTAAAATAGCAGAGCTGTTCTCCCTCTCTAATGTTTTGGTCTGCGGAGTCATTTTAGGCTAGGCTGTGATGTGGTCTTTGTTTAGCGAATATTTGAAATCACAGAAACATTTTAGCCTTGAAGAGTGTTATACCTTACGGTTTTCAAAGCTGCTATAAATGAGCCAAAGCTGTTGCCTGGTGCCACCCCTGTGGCTCTTCTGGAATGGCAGGTCTCTTTTTTCTTAACCCTGTGCTGCCAGGGTTGTGGGAGTCAGTGAAAAACACTGTTTTAAGGGATGCAAGTGCAATTGGGATTGAACACTGAATAGTAAGATGCATGAAAATAAACTAGTTAATCCTACATATACACATACGTATATATTTGTACATATATACCCACATACGTAAAGCATACATACATGAATATATATAGTAGCAGGTAACTGTGAATATCATATTTCTTTCAAAGTTCTGCTGTAGTAGGTGCGATTCTGTATTTGGAGCTCTGTTGGGTATTAAAATATGTCTCGACAAGAAATACCGCAGGCTGTGTGGTTCATTCCCATTGTGCGTTTATTCTGTTGTGTCCGTTTTCTGTGATTGTGTTGCGGCTCTTATCACCCTGATCTGCCACTGAGATAATTACGAGCTCTTTTCAAAGACGGCTGAATTTATGTCTTTCATTTGTTCTTTCCTGTGTCCATTTTGTCATCGTAGTTGTGTGGTTTTGAATTTCTGCAGATGTAGTTGATTAAGGCACTATTGCATAAAATCCCAGACATTATAAATAGAAAATAGCTGCTATAATAATTATCATGTTGTTATGTCACACGACAATTATGTGGTATTTCAAGACAATGCGAAGAGAATTAGGTCTGCAGTCAGAGGTAGGGCAGTGCTGTAACAGAGGTAGATTCTGTGAACTGAGTTAAATTCCTGTGCATACATACAGTGTGATACTTCTTATTTATTTGACCTCAGACTGTTTTCCTTCAAAAATCCTGTTTCATTCAGTGTGCAGTGTGCAGGACTCACCTCATAAGCAAGTATTTAATCCGTTGCTTTCCCATCGTTATTTACTGTATGATGAGCTGATTGTAGTCCTGTGCTACGGAGGTGGTAGTGAAGCCCTGAGAAATACAGGTAGAAATATCTACTCATTTTAGAGGCCTGATTGGAGACCCTTCTGACCACATACATCACCACATACACCACTCTTTATGCCTGACCACAGCTCCAGCTGCAACAGGGAGTATGACTACACCAGCGAGATTGTCCCAGTGTCTCATTTTCAGCAGTTAAAACATAAGGTTCATCCGATGGGTGATCATTTTGGAAAAATACAGCGTACATGACTTCCCGACCACCACTGAGACTCTGTCAGAATCAGAGGTAGAATCTAATTCCTAATGCTTTTAAGCTGAAGAACCTTCAAGAAATCTTCTTATCGCTCTCAGCCTTTTGGCTGCTGAGGTAAATGGTGCAAGTCGCTCAGACAGCTTCCCCAGAGCGGGCCCACTCAATATACTGAATAAAGTGTCAGAGCAGAGAAAAAAATGGTATGTGACCATATACTTAAATTGTGACACTTTGTAACTTTGGGAGTTACCTCTACAACCTTATCAGTGTTTTGAAGTTAATTTTACATGGTGATTTCCTAGACTTTTAAGACAGTAAAAAGAGCTTCTTGTTGCAAATTCTGTTGTGTGATGATATCAGTAACACAGGTGCTTTAAAGCGAGGTCAAAACTGTTGGACACTTCACACCAGCCTTTGGTGCTTGAGCTAATGGAGATGCTGACTCTACTAAAGGTACCACTTCCTTTATCTTAGATCTATCTGATTTTTATCCCAATCTTCCAGTAGTTGGATGGTTTAGATTAATTAGATTGTCGTCTTCTGCAAAACAACTGTTTGGAAGGCATATTTCTTGGAGGTGCTGGGATTGGGATTGCCATAATTTTCAACATGCTACTGATAATGGAAATGTCAGAGCAGATGGTGCTGCAGTGGCTTTGCTCAGAGGACTCAGATCTCGGTTCTGCCACTGCCTTGCTGCATGCCTTGCGCTGGTCCTCTGCCTCACCACAGATAGGGGGGGATGTGGCTCAAGAGTGTCCTTGTCTTCTCCCACCAAAATTCTGGTGTTATATACATATATATTTACATACAAATTACATGTATTCACAATATTATGTCTATTTATACATGCACATACATATTTACATAAGCACATACATTATATAGTCATGTAGTTTTACATTTATATCTATATTCATATATATGAATGCTCATTTTCAGCAGGGAATTTGTTAGGAGATTCACTGTCTTCCTGGAACCCAAATACCTGCAGGTAGTAGGAGGAATTGTTGTGGGGGAGTATCTTTCAAACCAGATAGTAGTTAGATAGCAGGAGAAATCCAACCTAAATACAGTGAGACAGAGGGATAGACACAGAGTTGCATTGTGTACTGGATATTTTCTCCCAAGTCTTGCTTTTTCTTGAATACCTTTTAATCTCCAGTGTTCAACTGCAATATAAAACTGTAACCTCATTATTTTTTGTTCTTTAACCTTTGTCTAAAGGCAAACAACTGCTGTGTTTTTATTCTCTTCATCATTTCATACCCAGCCTGCCTTCTGAGAATTTGCTGATGAGTTTTGGTGTGGCGGACTGTATTTCTCGTGTTTGTTTAGTTGTTTTTTCTTGCAAGCAATTAATTTATGGTTTAAGTTTTGTAACTATGATTTGGAAGAAAATAAATATGCTTGGAAAAAAGTACCTGAGCTCTTTAAAGTTATAGTCAAACTCTTTAAATAAAGTTTAGAGTGACATCTTGTGGTAACATTGATTTCAGCTATACATATCTGGGTATTTTGTTTTGTCCACAGTAAGCGTAGTGTTCTCTGTTTCAAAATGTTACTTAACAGAAGGGTATAATGACTTCTGAATATGCCTAGGGCTTTTGTGAGATGGGAGAAAACATTGCTAGGTGGTGTAAGGGCCCTAAAGGTATGCTTTATCTTTTACTGCATGAAGTTTATCCTGTGAATACCTGTGAGTTCCCAGTGATATGAACTCGAATTCAAGATGTTTTAGTGCTCTTCCAGCCATTGACTATGTTTTGGAATTGCTCAAAAATTTTCAGATAGCCATGATGCTAAAGCAAGCAGGAGCACAACATCTCTCAGCAACATCTGTTTGTGCTAATTCATTGGCTATCCAAAGGTTTGATTAGTTTTGAGTAAAATACGTCCAGGAAGCTGGCGTGGAGGATTTGTTAATGTAGAAAGGAGTAAGCCCATTGAAGATCCATACTGCAGGTGTGTGTATGCTCTCTAGCTGTGGGTCAGACTGCAGGGTACTAAGTGGTGTAAATGCACCACCACCAAGTCCCATCCGAATGCCTAGCACGTGCTCAGACTACAGTTCTGTGCAGGAATGTCTAAAAGAAGTACAAATCTCTTCAATGCAAAGAGGGGATGTAGTATGGTTTTGTGCTTAGAGGCTCAAAGGAATCGGGAAAACGTGTAAGATTTGCTTTCTCTTTTGGGAAGCCCTCTGCAGAAACGTGGGACTAGTGGCCCTACAGAGAGTCATTGTCAGGTCAAGTGAGGTAGTGCGTGATACGGTCTCTCTCAAATCAGCCATACAAAGGTCTGTTACCATTCCTCAACACTGAAGAGGAGAAAGATGCTAATATTCCACTGCGTCAAGTTTTAACTGTATAAAATGGTGATTAATATTACGATAGTGCTCATCTGGCAGATAGGTTGCAAAATTAACTGTTCAGTAAAAGACACTCGACTTTTCTAAGAAATAAATTCTTTTTAGGAGAATGGATTCATTAATGCACAGTCAAGTGGCAAGTCCGTCTACCATTGCTTCATGGCGCGTCACTCCTAATGTGTGGTCTCAGCTCTGCTGTCGCGTGCTGTGAATACAGGAAGCCTAATTCAGGAAAGGATTCTGTGTTTGTGTAATTCGGGTTTTTGTTGGAATTGTTTCGGTCACGTGAGAGTGCCAGTGCAGGGCAAACGATTCATGTGATGTGCTAAGGGTTTTTCACTTTGTGGTAAAGCACACAAGGAACGTGAGACCCACGAAGCCCAACTCAATGATCCTAAAAGGGCCATCTGGTGACCTCATTTATTAATTTGATGGAAAAATAAATATGTGATATTTTCAATTATGATGAATGTTTGGCTTGCCTGCCAGAACTGATTCTGGTTAATAACTAACTACAAGTTAAGCTGTTAATATAATCCCAATACCAAAACTGATGTAGATTTGGTGTAAAACTAAGCAAATAATTTGGATTCCCTATCAGAATGGGCTAGCTGGTTAAATTGATCAAATATGGTTTAGGAAAAGCCTGTAAAAATTGTGTTTGAAGTGCACAAAATGTGTATAAATGACATATTTGCAGGAATAATGCTGGATATTTCCTTGGCAAAACGCCTCCACCCATTTCAACAGAGATGATTGGAAACAGTAAAGAAGTTTGTAGATACGGTTAGGTACCAAACTAATGTTGATCTTGTTCAAATGCCCCCTCTTTTTTACCACAACAGGACTGGTGATAATGTTTCATGGTAAAGGAAAGCTGTCTGCTCTTTGTACTTGGTTTCTGCTGTACAGACAGCGATGACCTTGTTGCAGCTTATGAATGGCTGCTTGGTGGATTTTGTCCTGTTACAGATCTGAATCTTCTCTGATAGTTTTCATCTGCCCAAGCAAGAACTTAGTCTTCATGCTGAGACAGCTAGATATGAAGTAGATGATGCATTGTGAGACTGTTTTTTTGGCAAGGTTTCCCCAAATAATACGGGACATGAGGCCGAGGTGACATTGTGCAAACCGGAGTTTTCTCCAAAGCTGTGACTTCTGGGTGGTGAATTCTCTGCTCTGGCAGGAGACGTGCCCTTCCATGTACAACCCATTGATGCAACCACAAAGAGAAACGGGGCAGAAACTCTGAGACAGCCGATGATCATTGCTCCTGAGTACTCCGCACTGGGTGGGATGTGTTGAAAATAAAGTCTCATCAGTTAGGCGGTGTTTGGGCGGCAGGAAGGAATAGCTGTTTGAAGGTTTAATTATTGACTCCTCTGAACTCCAACCAGATATTCGTATCTTCTTTCAGCAGTATCAAGACAAAATCTTACTGTGCTGTGATCACGTAAGTCCCCTGTCTCGTGGTGTCTGAATGAAAACAAGATTCTACCAGTTCTGGCCCAGATTGTGTGCCAGTGTTCCTCTCTCTGCAGCTCAGAGGTGACAGACTGTCTGCAAGTTCCTCCAATATTGTTAATAGCCACAGCAAATTTAAATTTAAAATGGAGGTGGCTGAAGGAGAACAAAGTCACCCGCAGAGTTTGGGGGTCGTTGCTTTAAGTAATTGCTTTCTACCCATGTAAATCCCGCTGGGTTTTCTTTTGGATTAAGTATTCCTTACTTCTTCTCTAAAACTCTTGTTTAATATTCATGTGTGTTGATAAACAGCTGCTGCATCCTACTCAAGAGCGGAAAGGGGGAATGCATTTCAGTAGCAAGCAAAGTGATGCTTAAATATATCCCTTGCCTACTTCAAAGCAGCAGTATGGGAGTTAATTAATATTTATCAAATGCACTAAAGTCCTTGGATGAGAGGCACTATGGTTGTGCAAAGCATTGTTTGTTTATTTAGAGCTCTTTTACATGGCCAGTTTGACCATTTACTAAATGCACTTGAGAGCGATCACACAAAACTTGCTGTAATGCTGGCTTGGTTTCTCTTCCCATCTTTGAATGGGAACAGAATCAGGACAGACTTTCCAAAGGTGTAATAATTGCATAAATGTAGGTGCTCTACTTAACCTGGGAAAAATGCTCTTCACTTAATTAGTTGCATGCATGGCATTTTGCGATAGATGCTCATATAAAAATGTCATATTAACACAATGCAATATAGGGACACCTTGTTAGATTTTATTACATTTTTCTGCTTGGTAATTTATTATGATTAGAAAGCCTAATTCTTTTGCTTATCTTGTAATTATAGCAAGGTATTTATGAGCAGGAGCTCCAGCTGCTTTTCTGTATAGTCTCATTAGATGAAGAATTAGAAAGCATTTTTAGACTGTTAATTTTTCCTCATAAAACAGGGTGTATAAAGCATTCTAAAATGGATGTGTTATGTGAGGTCAACATTATGTTTTGTGACTTGATACCTGCGTTTGCAGCAAGGACAACCAGTCTGAGAGATTTGGATGGTCTTCAGAGGAGTGCCTCTTTATTTTGAAGACCACACCATCACAGCCCTCCTCTGGAATAGGGAGATAACTAATTCCCCGTTTATGTGTCTTCATGTGCAGTGCTCCCTAACTCTGCCTTTGGCTCCAATTCAGTGTCTCCATTGGACACCTAAGCAGCATCCCAGTATGTGTGTTTGGTGAGAATGAGAAATCTAATATCCATATCTAAATAACACAGAAGCCCCCAAAGAGTCCCATTCTTGTGATGTGGTGCCCAGGTATCCACGGTACTGCTGGGACTTTGTTTACAGATTGAAAAACCCATCTGATCTAAACAAAGGCTTTAGTGATTGACCCAAGACCTCGTAGGACACTTGTGACTGAACACTGAGGAATCCAAAGCTTACATCATACCATGAAGTCATCCAGATTTAGGCTGTCAGGCTCAAGTTATAATGGAAAGCATTGTCTGACTTCATTCTCTTGGAGAGAATTTAGACCCAGTCAAGGCCGTGTTCTTCTTCAGTTTTGTTATCTTCGCTGTGGAAGATGGGATATGATACCTACCTAGAGCAAGAGTGGGTCAGAAAATGACAGGCAGTAGTTAGAAATTGATACATATGAAAATAGGAGGGGACAATGAGCTTTATTGGTGTGCAAATTATTAATAAATGTGTGGCTCTATATTTTTGCATTATTCATGATAAATTGTTATTTTTACAAATCTGTTAATTGCTGGAAATTATTTCTCTTACAGTTTGGACAAACGTATGTATATCTGCAGATGGAGTTGACATCTATGACACTTTTTATTGCCAGTCTTGCTTTGGGTGGTGCTTGCTCACAACATGAAATCTGAGTGATTATGATTGAATAAGCCAGCTTCATGGATTCTAGTGCAATAAGGATCAATATTTTAACAGGAATACAAAATCAAAACCAGGTATTTTATTAATATTCTACTAAATGAGCTGTTATGCCAACCACTTGCGAGTGAGGGTCCACTGATTTTGTTTAGTTCCCAGTCTTCTGTCAGCTGAGCTAGGAGCAGAGGTCAGCCTAGGCGACTGTAACCTACAGGTGTGTATTATCCAGAGGCTGAAAGAAACTGCAGGGTGGCATTAAAGTCCACATAATTTGCACCTTAATTGTGTTGGCCTTTGGAATGAGTGTTAAACCCCCAAATATAAGGTTATGAATCTCTGTAGGCAATGGAAAGCAATGGTGCCTTTGAAAGCGGGAGATCCTGTTTGCCTGAGTTGAGATGACTTGGTTAGATTTGCTGAATTGTGTACTAAGAATTCAGGAAAAGCAGAACGATAATAACAGCAAATATACAAGAACAGTGAAAACAACTACTGCTGAAAAACATGCTTTGGAAAAAAAAATCTTTTTCTAGGTGGACTTGGCATTGTTTCTGAAATATCCTTATTTTTCTGAGGAGGTACTCCCAAAGGAGAAGGAATCATCTTTAGCTGGGAGATTATATCTAGTTGTGCAATGGATTTTTTGCACAAATTTCAATTTTCTTAGAGTCCGAGCTGGAGACATCCGAAGCACCAAGCCAAGAAAATCTGTCCTGTGCATGGTGCAAAGGTTGCATGTGCGTGAGAAGAAGATGCCTCAAAAGTTTTGTCGGTGATTCCTGGGGATTGAGGGAGTTGTCTTGGGAACAGCATAAGAATCCCATTTGATACTCCACACAAATTAAAATATATGCTTCTTTCATTGACTGCTTCTCTAGGACTATAACAATTGTTAGAGTAACCTAAAAACAGGACTGTAAATATTGGATAAGAACATCCAGTACTTTAATGAGATAAAGTCGCTGCCAGGATGTCACAGAAGGAGTGATGCAGTTCACTTGTAAAAGAGAAGTAGCAATATGTTTATTGATATAAAAAAGTGATTTAACAAAGTTTGATAGTAAATGTGGCAGTGGTTTAACAATATGCGATGGCAAGGTACACTGGATTATTTACTGCATGGGGACAGGGTCAGACAAACTGTCAGGGCAATCCTCCTGTTGAGTCACGAGGTTCAGAAAGGACCCCCTTGCTTTCTAAACTCCTACTCAGAGAGGAGTCTAGGTGCGGCTGGATCCAGTCCTAGTCCCAGACTTGGTCAATGGTTTATGTCTAAAGGATTATATATGTGCACGATCAGTCCATCACATTACTTAGCTAAGGTTTCAAAGTTTCAGCGCTTATTGCCAATTCACTTACTGAGTATCTGACGCGATAAGGATTCTCTTCAACCTCGAGGAGTAACTTTGAGAGGCATCCCTACTCAAGGTAGGGATCTGAAAGGGAGATCCTGTCGTGCAGCCTGCTGCCGTGCAGGAGAGCCCAGTGGGCCCTGTGCTGTCCACTATTTATGGAGAAAGATGATTGACTTATAGTCGTATTTGCATACCAGCTGTATTTTGGTTAGTGCATACTCAACCAGCTCCCAGGTGTTGAGCAAGATTTATAGCCCTCAGCTATTGTGCTGTTATCTGTCTCCCAAGAGTCTGACTTCAGCCTGATGCAGCCATCACGACCACCAGTGGTGGCTATTGCTTAAGCAGAGGTGAGGACAGTGGGGGGAACACACTGCCGCACACGGCTCTGGGGAAGGTAAGGGACAAGCACTATTTGTTTAGCTTTGCTAAGTGTTTTGTTCACCATGTAAGACTTTTTGGCTTTAGACTTAACTGCCAGGTACCAGTTTCCCATTGGAGTGCCTTTCTGTTATCTCTTATGTCACTCGTGACCTTTTCTTTCAAGATCATTTCTTCCTTTTAAAATTTCAGTTGAAGTAGAAAATCAATAGAACCAGTTAGTAAATTAAAAAAAGAGATTGTGAATGAACTATCTGCTTCACTTCACTACATTTTTGCCTTTGGCCTCTTCAATTGAGGTGGAAGGTGGGATTTGTGCCTTTCTAGGGGAATCACCTCTTCTTTGACGTATTGCTCCTCAGTGCCAGGATGTCAACAGTCTCCTGAAGTACCCGAG
>VZSC01014188.1:5479-20863 GCA_013398225.1 Steatornis caripensis | reverse complement strand
GGACAGGCTGGAGATGGAGGCTGGGGAGGGGGAATCTGGCTGTGCTGGTGCGAGGGCACGTTGCAGAGCACGGGAGTTGCCCTCATCGCTGAATCGTGCAGGCGCTCGGAAGGAAGGATGGCATTAAACGGAGCAGGAGGCTTACGTGCGTCCAAGGCCAGCTGGGCACTCTGGCCCTGGGACCGGTTCTGGGCTGAAACCGCGCAGCGCAAAAGCAATGGGGTTGGAGGAGGCAGGTAGATGTTAATTCCTGCCTGGTGAAGCCCTAATGTATGCGCTTCGTGAACCCAAAGGAGAATTTGGTAGAGCTCTTCTGCCACTGATTTTTCAACGTAGCGATTAAACGTTCATCCTGGACGTGCCTCTTCCCTCGGACNTCTGGGCTGAAACCGCGCAGCGCAAAAGCAATGGGGTTGGAGGAGGCAGGTAGATGTTAATTCCTGCCTGGTGAAGCCCTAATGTATGCGCTTCGTGAACCCAAAGGAGAATTTGGTAGAGCTCTTCTGCCACTGATTTTTCAACGTAGCGATTAAACGTTCATCCTGGACGTGCCTCTTCCCTCGGACAAACCTCTTGCAAGGGACAGACAACCTGAGGCATCATTTGTCGGCTTGGACTGGGCGGCTTCTTCAGCTGGGGACCGCCACAGCAGATGGATAACGTCGTCCCCAGGACTTCGGTGCCTCGGCTTGGAGCTTGTCCTGCCCTAGGATCTCTGAAGATGCTGGAGGACCGCTCCTTGTAGTGCAAGTGTTGTTGAGGGCAGGGCTGGAGTTCGGGGGCAGGTGAGGGCGCTCTCGCGTGTCCTAGCAGTGCTGTCAGATGCACGCGTGTTGCGTTGGCAGGGGGAGGATGAGATGGGCTCCCGGGTGCCCTCTGGCTCGCTGCTGCTGCTCCTGGGAGGACAACTTGCTTCCTAGAAGTTGCTGCCAACCTCTGACCGAGGCCGTGTCGCACCAGCGCTGTTGTGCTGATCACAGGTGGCTGTGCCACGTCTCAAGAAGGATGAGGAGCGACTAGGAGAGCTGAGTTCTTCACCACAAGCCTTGTCTCAAAAGGATGCTGCTGGAGGGGAAAGCACCGATCATGGTTTGACCCCTGGTTCTCCTCTCCCACTGCCCCTTTTCTCCTTAAAAAAATAGGAAAGAATTAAATCTCATCAGTGGCTTTTAAAAGCCAACTGAAAATGTCCTTTATTAAATTACCACCCTATTGATCTAGCAGTCATCCGAAAGAGGATTGATTGAGGCCTTAAACAGACGCACAGCCAGGCCAGACGTTCAATTAATGCGCATAAACGGGCAGTGGAGAAGCAATTTTCCGAGTAAGTCAAGCAAAAGATCAATCCTGTTTTGCCTTCCATGCCAAAGTTGCTTCTGTATTTATTTTTATGTTATTTCGTCTTTTTTTTCCTGCCCCTTTTATGATAAGCAAGTCGTTGAGAGGCAGCCCTCAAAGCACGGCTCAGTCCACTCGCGGACCCTCCCTTCCTTGGGGCCTTGGAGAGGACACACTTGCAGAAGGGTCGGGGAAAGCCCTTGAAGGGCTTTTGTCTTGAAGGACTCGCACCCGAGGGTGTTTTTAGCAATGTAAATCCCAGGTTCTCCTTTAAACTCCTACAGAGGAGGCAGGACGCAACAGCAAAAGATCTGTTGCCTGCTTTGAGTATTCGTGTGTCGTCTGAACCTTGAGTTGCTCTTCCAAGTCTGGGGAAGATTTTTTTGGGGAAAAAACCATCTTTATTGATTGTTTCCTCCCACCTCTTCACAATATAATTCCAATTGGCTGCCAGGGGCAAAGCGACCATGGTGGATCTACAAATACTCAGCTTTGCTCTGGCCTTTCCTATGAACGTTCCAAAGACAGCCCGCGGACATGGCTGAAGCGTGGGCCAGGGCGTTTGAAGGCAAATCACTGCTCTGTGTCTCGTTGCTCTGTGAGTAAACCACGAGAAATACTCTGGGTGTTTTTTTTCTCTAGACTTAGCAAGAGTCCGGGTAAGAAATCTTATTCTCCTAAGGCCACCAGCCCAGCTCCGCCAGCTCGAGGGCTTTGCTCCTGATCTCCCTTAAGCCACACGTAGGTGGCATCACCCCACGCGCACAAAGGGGATCACCTGTGGTTCGAAGCGGTCTAGGGAGAGCGCAGAGTCAGGCTGCCGAGCCTCAGCGCGTGGGGCAGGCTGAGATGAGGCGTTTCGTGGCGCTGGGCAGACCTGAACCACGGAGCCAGCGAGCTGGAGGCGCTGAGGTTTCTGCGTGCCCGATGCACCATCAGCACCGACCCGCTGGGTCCTTCCCTGGGGAGACAACAGGGCTTCACAGCAGCGACATGGGGACCTTGACTGTACTGCTGGACACACTGGGGCGGAACTGGAGCCCAGTGCCCTGCTCTGCTTTCTGCTCGCTCAGCTTTTGCTGAGCAGCAGCTGAAACTCCTGCATCTCTGTGAAGCAGCAGAATGGGAATTTGCTGGGGCGAAGGACTCTTGATCTACGGCGCTTGGGGAATATGGGCTTGAAAACATCCGTGTGACCTCTTCCACCTTCCCTTCGTTCTTATCTTTGTCCTCTGCTCCTCCTGGTTGGGTGGATGTGGGGACCCCAAGTTCTCAGTGATTTGGCCGCACGGAGAACGGCGCTTTCCCCTCGCCGACCCGAAGCCGAGCAGTCTCCTCCTGCCCCACCACACTCAGCTGTGCGCTCGTGCTGCCGCTGCGCCGTGCGACAGCGTGGCTTTGTGCATCTCCTGCGGGAAGCGGGGTCTGTGTCCTGACCTGGCGTCACCGGTGAGTCACCGCGGCAGATGGCCTCCCCTTTCCTTAACGGCATGGCTCTGGCGCTCGCGGCTCCCTCCGCAGTGCCGGCGGGAGGGAACGCTCTCGGAGCTAGAGCCATAGTTAGCAGGAGCTCATTGCGAAGGCTGGGACCGAGGGCCTTTTCTGTCCGTTACATGTCGAGAAGCCTTTCTTTGTGCAGAGGGAGAAGCGTTATTCCTCTTCCCCTTCGCACATGCTGGGATTTCTTCTCCCAGCTGGGCCGTGCCGGCCGGAGAGCCGAGCCGTGCCGTGCGGAGGGGTGAGGGTGCCCTGGGCTTCGCTCTCCTCCTCCTCTTCCCCGGTGAAATCTGGTTGGAGCCACTCGTAGCCTGGGAGGGAAGGGGCAGGAGGAAGGGACAGAAGGGGCATCATGGGGGGGACGGTGAGAGGAGAGCCTGAGGGATTAGTTCAGTCTGTGTTTCTTCAGTCCAGTGACTTAGGAGCCAAAAAAGAGCCGCGAGGGCGGCAGGAGCGCAGCCCCTCTCCCGGGTTTTGGCTCAGGGTGCAGGGAGGGTGAGTGGAGCAAGGGGCTCGGAGCTGCGGACACATCTCCGCTCTCAGCCTGCAGCGCCCGCGGGGAGCGGCGGACAGGAAAGGGAGCTCGTGGCTCCTTTCCCCTCTGCCGTCCGCGTGGTACAGTCGCTTTTGAGGAAGATAAATTATTGAATGGGTGAAATCTTCGGTGAAGAGTAATAAAAATGGATCTTCAATTAGAAAGTGCTGGGGCTTTTCACAGCACCCGAATGGGAGCTGCTTCTGCGGCAGATGGAGACCTCTCATCTCCTTTTCCTTTTCTTTTTCTTTTTTTTTTTCTCTTTTTTTTCCCTCCTCCTTTTTTTTCTCCCCCAAATCGCCGTTTCTTCCCTGCTCAATAGCTGTGCAGGAATAGCTCCACACCTCAGCAGCAGGCCGGAGCCGTGCCAGCGGGGGGGAGCGCATGGTCTCCTTTGAACCAAGAACTGGCCAGCAGTGGAAAATATTTTTTTGCATTTGTTTTTTAATTTTTAATAGCTCCGCTTTTTGGGTTTTTGGAGCCAGTATTTTATTTGAGTGTGTTACATTGTCCCTGCTAGGACAGGCTGTAATTTAATGTGATTCTGTGTTAATAAAAGAATATTCCTGTCTCTTACTTGTTCTTCCTTTGGTAATAATCAAGTAAGTGGAGCATGTCCTTCATGGGCTGTGAGCACCGGAGCGTGCCTGGGTGCGACAGGGCCCCGCGGCTGGTGTGACCGCTCGCTCCAGACCGTGCTTGCGTTCCTTTTTCCTGTGTCTTTACAGCCGTTGGGTGTTTTTAATTCCCAAAAGTGGTCCCTGCAGCATTCCTACCGCTCGGGGACAGAGACGCTGAGCGCGTGGCTTTGCGGTCTGCTTCTTCACCATGCGGCTCTTGGGATGTATCCAGCACGCTTCCAACCAGCTTGGGCAGCCCAAGGCGTGGGACGGTGAGCGCCGGGGTGCTGGTATAGGTACTGCCCATCACCCAGGAGCCTGGCAAAGGCCCACAGCCGTGGGAGCAGTGAGCAAAGTCACTTTTGGGGGTAAACCCCTCTGCCAGGCTCTCCTTGGGCTGCTGAGATCATCCCAGCTGCTCCTGCGATGGCCAACGACCAAACCGCTCCCCGTCCTGAGGCCAAACTCACCGAAGCTCAGCAGAAGCAGCATCGCAGCCCTTTCGTGACTGTAAATTCGGGGGGCAGGGGGAAAGAAGTGATTTATGTGTATAGTTGGGATTTTATTTGCATTTTAAATCACACTCTCTGCTAAACTAATGGACCCCCTATTTATAGATGACTCCAACATAAAGTGACTGCTAATTACTACAATTAATATAGCGTTAAAGCCTTGCCAGCCAACTCCACTGCAACTTGTATCGCCTACTCATTTTCAATTAAGGCACATTGACAAGTAAAATACGCAGTTATTAAGAGCAGAGCCCTGTTGTGTAATTACATTTTTCTAAGGTCATTAATCTCCTGCAATATTCAGTTTTGCACCCGATGGCCGGAGCGGGGGCAGTTTTGGGGGACAGCCCATCCGGGGGACAGCGGTAGCGTTTAGGGGAAGTAAAAAAAAAAAAAGGTGAGATTCTTTTTGTTTTCTTTTTTTCTTTTTCCTATTGTGCCCTCAGGCTGTGGGTGCACGTCCTTGGATGAGCATCCTTGGATAACCCAGAGGACCAGCGTGTCTGTGGCCAACGCGGGCCCTGCTAAGCAGACCGTCCCTGCCGTGCTGCACCCCTGGGTGCCTGCGAGATCTGTCTGCATTAGGGTCAAGCAGAAAAACCTCATGTTTGTGGAGCTCGCAGGTGGGCACTATCCTACTTCAATCAAGTTTCCATGGTTCATCCCCAAATTTATTGTTATTTCCCGAGCTCTTTGGGGACACCCAGGCTGGGCTGCCCATTGAATAGGGCTTTTCGTCCCCCATGACCAGGGAGCAGGACAGGAGGGGCTCTGGGCCGTGCCCTACGCATCTTTTGGGGCCAGAGGGACAGCGGAGGAGCCAGGGGGATGGAGACCCCCGCTGCGTTCTCCCCGCTGGGGAGCAGAGCAGTCTCCTCCTGCGCACCGCGCTGGGCCAGGGATTACAGCGAATGCCAACAACAAGGCTGAATCCTCGTGTTAAGTCTGCGTGCGTTAACTCAAGCCCACAGCCGCACAGCGCTGAGCCTCTCCCACCTTGGGTCCAAGCCTTCCTTGTTTGCTGTTTTGTGCACTTTTCGGCTGAGCGCCGGTAAAGGCGCTACCAGCCACCGAGGGGGCAACCGCTCTGCGAGGAGAATAAATCAAGAAGTCAGTATGAAAAGAGGCTTAACTGCAAACAAGCAGGCAAACACCCAGAGCAGCGAAGGAGCATCAGCTCCCTAATGCCTCCAGTAGCAGCTGGTGAAATCATGCGCAAAATATTGCAGCGTTAGGGCACGCGCGGCGACAAGGTGTAGTGCTGTGATTGTAATAAAGACAGACACGGGCCTTTAACACTTTCAAGCTGATGCTTTGATTGACTGCCTGAGACTCGGCGCTGGCGAAGCGGCTGGAGCCCGCTGATTGCCGGTGCCTGCCTGCTGCGGGCAGCGGAGCGGCAGGGCTCGGAGGGTCCGGTGCCTGCGTGGGGCTCCCCCCCGCCCCGTTGCTGCCTGCCCACGGAGCGAGCTGCCGGGGGGCGCTGGGTGTGCTGTGTGAGGCTCAGGGTCTAACGCAGCTCCCACCCATCCCACGGGTGTCCAAGGGCTAAAACTGATGAACTGCTCCTGGGCCCCCTGCAATGAAGTCCCTCAAAGGTTTTGCTGTTCTTGCCTGGTTTACGGGTGCTTTTTTGCTTTCTTGGAGCTGAAACTGCTTCTCTGTGCTCCATCTCCTCCCGTTGGTCCGCGGGTTGGGTTTTGCCTCTGACCGCTCTGGGGATTCTCGAACTCCCTGGGCACTTTCTGAGCCAGAGCGATTTGCCACAGCAGCNAGGTTTTGCTGTTCTTGCCTGGTTTACGGGTGCTTTTTTGCTTTCTTGGAGCTGAAACTGCTTCTCTGTGCTCCATCTCCTCCCGTTGGTCCGCGGGTTGGGTTTTGCCTCTGACCGCTCTGGGGATTCTCGAACTCCCTGGGCACTTTCTGAGCCAGAGCTATTTGCCACAGCAGCTGCTCATCTGTGTCTAGCCAGGTGTTACAGCACTCCGCGGATCCCCGTAACTGCGGGGTTGAAGCACCCAGCACGGCCCTCAGCACCGAACAGCGGTAAATCTCCAGGTCNCTGACCGCTCTGGGGATTCTCGAACTCCCTGGGCACTTTCTGAGCCAGAGCTATTTGCCACAGCAGCTGCTCATCTGTGTCTAGCCAGGTGTTACAGCACTCCGCGGATCCCCGTAACTGCGGGGTTGAAGCACCCAGCACGGCCCTCAGCACCAAACAGCAGTAAATCTCCAGGTCCTTGTTCGCCTCTGGCTTTATTCATAGCACGGAGGAACGGCTGGGCCCCGTGCGAGGAATCAAGATGTCTGAGGAGTTCTGTGCCGAGGGGTGGCCAGCTGCACGTGGGGTCCGTTTGGGCCTCGGGACACCTTGCTGCTGCGCCCTGGAAGGGGATGGCTCCTGGCTTGGATGGCAAACGCAGGAGCGGGACCCTGCCCAACGCTTGCTCGCCGAGCGGGCTTTTTTGCTCTTTAGATCCTCACGAAAGGTGAATGCCGTGGGCTCTTCCCACCTCATGCTCCAGGCTGAGGGGTTTGTGCCTTCAGCGCTGCCCGCGCGACGCTGCTGGATGCAGGAAGCGCAGAGGCACGGCGCCAGCCCCGCGGAGGAGGACTTTCAGCAGCCGAGAGCAAACTGCTCGTCTGTATTTTGGGGAAGGGGTGGGACGAGGACTGTGCATTGGTAGGACTGCCGTACGAACGAGGCGGGATGCTCCGGTGTCTCCCCTGCAAACCCCATCTAGCAGGGACGTCCCGCAGGAGTCGGCCGCGTGGCTCTCGGTGCAGCTCAGCAGAAACTCGCCCGAAGCCCACGGCCCCTCCGAGCCGCCTGCCCCCCTCACTCCCAAGCCCCAGCATGGTCCTGGTGTTTCTGCGGGCTGGAGCAGCCCGGCCATGGGCACCACGGGGCCGCAGCCGTGGGGGCTGTGCTCTTCCACCGTGCAATGTCCCGATGGGAGCGACAAGGCAGAAAGCCCCTGAGCAGACCGAGGAGGGGCAGGGTGGCCCATCCATCCCCATCCCTCCTGGTCATGTCCCTTCTCCCTGCTTTGTAGTAGCTCCGGATAAGGTTTACTCGGATTTACGGCACTTTTGAGGAGGTTTCCAGGAAGGGATGCCTTTTGCCCGCTAAATTACCAGCATCTTTCTCTCCTCTCCCCAGGGCTCAGCTCTGTGGCTTGACTGACACAAAAGCGTTCCAGTGCTGGAGACTGAGAGAGACAAACGAGCAATTTGCCAGGAAATTATCCTTTGGGATTCCTCCTCTCCCGAGTCGGTTTAACTGGGCGAGCTCGGGGTGGCTTTCATTGCGGTGCTCAGTGCGCAGCTTCACTCTCCCCTCTCTTTTTTGTCTCCCATCTCTCTCCTTCCCCCTCGTCCTTCCCAGCACCATTTATCTTCTTCCTCCTACAGCATCTCCTCTTCTTGTTTTTTCCCCAATATCTCTTGGAAGTGGTGACAAGCCGAAAGCTGAAATGCCGTTCGGGTCCCTCACGGCTGACAGGTTCTTTAAGGCTCCGGTGCTTCCCAGAGGGTGACGAACTGGTGCGGAGACCCCTTGGATTCGCCCGGGGAACTTGTGACGGCTGCGGTGGTGAGCAGCAAANGCTGAAATGCCGTTCGGGTCCCTCACGGCTGACAGGTTCTTTAAGGCTCCGGTGCTTCCCAGAGGGTGACGAACTGGTGCGGAGACCCCTTGGATTCGCCCGGGGAACTTGTGACGGCTGCGGCGGTGAGCAGCAAAGCATCCGGTGTTGGTTGTGTGCCGTTTGGTGAAGGCGGTGATGTCCGGCGGGATGCGGGCCGTGTTTCCACACGAGCCGCTTTCCTGCCCGTGTGCTTTGGGGCTGGCGTCTCCCAAACGTGGCTGGCATGGCCAGCAGAGGCTGTAACAGCCTAGCGTGGGACCGGGAGCCCCTGGTCGTGACTGGAGCCTGGAAGATGCTCCCTCATCCCTGCTCCTGCTTCCCGGTTGCTCTTAATATTTTCAAAGGGTTGGAGACCACGCGGGGTTCACGGTCATCAGTTTTCCACATGGCAACTGTGGTGTACAAACTACACCCACTTAATTTGCCTCGGCTTTTGCTTGGTCTCATCCCGGAATTACCTTCAGGGCGTTTTCAGGGTCAGATTCTCAGTGGCGCAGATCAGGAGCATCCTGGAGCGCTCCCTGGTACGTGACGGTGGTACGGCAAAGGGGCTGCAAGGGCAGGGGAGCTGGAGACATTCAAAGTCTGTCTGCTCCTCCTTCCCGTGTGGCCTGGAGTCTTTCTGTTGCCAACACCTCCCTCCTCTGTCCTCCACCCCTGCTCCCCTCGCCCGGCCCGGCTGCAGCTCTCTGCTGCCCGCGAAGGCAAAGCTCATTGCTGGGGAGTTTGCAGCGCGTTTCGGTTCGGCGTCTGAGTTTTATGGAGCGTTTGGAAACAAGAGGGAATGAGCAAGCCCGCTCCCTGGCCAGCAAACACTGGATTTGTGGCTCGCTTGTGGTCCCCAAGGACGCCGCATGAGCATCCGAGCAGCACATGTAGCACTATGATGAATGAGGGATAATTTAAAATGGCAGCTGAAGTCCAAATTCTGTTTGTAATAAATACATAAACTAGTTAAAAATAAATTGATTAGCCAAGGATATCCTCTTAACACTCTTTAAACTCTAACATCTGTTTGCAATAAATAATTCAACCGGTAGATATTAATGAGGAGGCCAGGCATGGTGGGAGAGAAGGCTGCTCAGAAACTCCGCAGAGACGCACGGCTGCCAAGAACCGTGAGCCGGAGGAGTGGCTGTGGCTGCAGACGTGTCTGCGTGCTTTCCCGGGGGCTCGCCGTGCGTGTGGCAGCAACACGTGTCCAGCCACGTCCAGACTGACACGGATGTGCTTGCACAGGGCAGAGAAGCTGTGCGGTCAGGTGCACACGGGGTGGCACGTGTGTGCTTAGCATGCTCCTGCCCGGCTGCGTGCTCGCGTGCGGTGCTGGCACAGCCAGCCCACGCCGGGCACGGCACAACCTGATCCTTGTGCGTGGTGGCCGTGCGCAGCCCCAGCCTACGTGATGCTGTGTGCCTGCGGGTTTATGTGCATATGTGACCCTCGGGGTTTGTATGTATATATGGCCTTGCAGGTTTATGTACATATATGGCCACGTGCAGGCCTTACGTTACAGAGCTTGCTGCACGCGCACGCTGTGGGCACACGGGCACCCACGCAGTTGGCGCGGGGGATGCACACGTGTGTTTCCTGGCACATCCCTGTCCCGCGGTGGGATCCCCGGGAGGACACGGGTACGCAGCGTCCCTGCCCAGGCTGGACACCCCCCCGCCTTGCCTCCGGCAGAACTGGCTGTCGCAGCTTGATAATTGTTGGGTTTCTCCTTTTTTAATCAGGGCTAACAGCTGCTGTGCCCAATGCACGAGGGGCCGCTCCTGGCACTCGTCATGAGCCGTCAGCCCAGGACCGTGTCCCCGATCAGTCGGAGGAGCCAGCTGGAGCTGGACCAAGGCTGAGAGTGAGTAACGTGCTGCGGGGAGTGGGGGGCACCGCGAGCGGCAGACGGGGGGACAGGGACGAGGGACGGACCCACTGGTACCCAACCAGGCTGCTCGCGACCATCCAGCTGAGCCGGTGCTGCTGGCATCGCTCTGTCTCTGGGAAGTGCAAATCCTTCGACGTGGATACATCAGGAGAGGCTGTCCAGCTCCCGCCTCAGCCAGCTCTGCACTGGTCTTGCAGATGGGGACGGAGCTGGATGGGGGCAGAGGCAGGCGAGAATGCCGCAGCACCAGCCCAGGCGAAGACCTGCGTGCAGGAGGGAAGGTGACGGGTGCCCTGGCCCTGTCCGTCCTGCTGCAATCTCCAGGGCTGCGTTTCAGTTCCCCCTCTGCGGATGGGGAGCAGGCGGGTGCCGCTGGGCACGGACGTGCTGCAGGTCGCTGGGGCAGAGCTGGCTGTCGGTGCTAAGGGCCTGGCTCGCTGCAGTAATGAATTGCTCAGCCCGACGCTGTCTGGTGGTTTGGCTGCTGTCCCATGGCTGTGCTGCGGTGGCAGAGCCACATCCCAGACAGCATCTCGTGGATCCCTGCCATGGGGTCAAATCCAGTCTCGGGGTAACCCCTATTGCTCCCCGCAGTCCCTGCTCCCACGGGCTCCTCCTGCCATTGGCTTTCAGCTGAACTAGCAAGAACCAAGTTTACTGCTCCAAATCTGGATTCCAAACACATTGCCCTGTCCCTCTCTCGGCGGGATGTGTTGCTCCACGCAGAGGGGACGCCCAAGGGCTGAGCGCTCTGCCGTGGGTTGTGCAGACAGGACTTTCCCAGACTACTACTGGGCGATGCGGTGGTGCTTGCACAGAGGTTTCCTTGTTGCATACGTGGACCTTCTTGCTCAAACGTGGTCATTGCTGCCCTGTGAGGCCACCCAAAGCCAGCAGCGGCACCTGGGCCGGTTTATTTGTGAAACAGCGGCCGATGATTGCAATGTGAATCAGGCTTTTTATGGCCCTCTGCGCAGCAACCCGCATGAAATATTTTGCCTCCCGTATTTTCTGCTGCTCTTCTAGCGGCTCAGCTTCACCCGTAGGGCCAGCCATCAGCCTCCCGCGGGAGCAGGCCATCCCCATCGCTTTGGGTGCTTTGTCCCCTGGCTGGCATCTCCCCGAGAGCAACGGGGTCCTGGAGCGAGAGTGCACCAGCCCCAGACGTGCCAGCGTGTGCGATTGATGCGGGGGAAGAGGGAGAGATGAGGGCAGGAGAAAAGAGTGAAGGGTCTCAGTCCTGCCCGTGAACTTCGGGGGAGGACCAAGGCCTGGCAGACGGTCAGAGGGACAGTGAGAGCAGGAGGGAGATGGGCTCCGCGCGCGATGGTCACGTTCCCGTCCCTCAAGCATGAGGCTGGTCTCCAACTCGGTTCCCAGCCTGCCGCCCCCAAGCATCGGTCCTTGCTGCTCCATCCTCTGCCGAAACAGCTCCTGGAGCTCCAGAGGCTGCGACGAGGTGCTCCTCCCATTAATCACCCCCTTCCCTCCGTGTCTGCCCAGGAATTAAACTCATTTGTCACTGCTGCCCTGTTCCCACCCACCCCTCTCCCAGGCTTCTCGTCTCCAGAGCCGGCTGCTTGTGGCAGCCCTGTGGCCAGTGCGTCCCAGTGCCCCCAGGCACCGCAGGCCTTATCCTGTCTCCATCTGCTTAGAAACATCCTAGGGCGTGCACGGAGCTATTTCTTCTGGCCCCCACCTCTTCAGCTCCATCACGAGTTGGGACCCCCCAGAACCGGCCGCGTACAAAGGCAGCGCCCGAGCCCAGCGCTCGCTGATGCCGCTGCGCCAGGCCTGAGCGAGGCTCAGACGACCCATTTGCTCCACCAAAACCCACCGGCAGATGCCAGCGAGCCTCTTATCTCCTCCCTTTCCCAGGGCTGAAGTGGCATTTTGGCTTGAGTCATTCTGCAGCCCGACCCCGAGGGTCTCAGCCCCCCGTGCCTCGTGCAAAACCTCGGCCGGGAGCATCGGGTTCATTCCCAGCCTCCTCCATCCCCCTGTGCTGTGTGACCTCGGCACGCTCACGCGAACCCGCTCTGCTCTCCGGCTTGCAGCACAGCTCCTGGGAATGTTCCCCCAGCAGCGAGCGAGAGCTGCTCGTTAATTAGCCCCCCCTTACTCCCAGGCATCCCCTGCAATAACACACAGCTCCTGCCTTTTAACTACCTACAAGTAATCACTCGGTCTCCAATAAAAAGGGAAGGAACAAGCCCCTGGTCGTGTTGTTAGCAATAATTTTCCTGGCTGTTAACCTGCTCCCGTACTCTTAATTTTTCTCCGCAAAGCCCCAGATGCGGTGGGGAAGGATGGGAGCCAAGCGCGGCTCCGATCCTGCCGCGGGATTGCTGCTAGCCACCCGTGGCCACGCGTTTAGCCGTTCTCCTTCCTCCCTGCCCATCCCACGCGGTGATTTTAAGGGCGCGGAGGGAGGGTGCATCCACGTGGGTCCGTGCGAGCGAGACTTCCCACTGCCCGGGCGCTTAGCCGAGGCTACAAATTTCTATGAAAAAAAGACGGGAAACGGGAATGACTGCCACTGAGTTTTTCGCGTGAGTCCTCGAAATCCCATAGCGGCCTCGGCGAGGCAGTCACTGCCCCTAAACATCTTAGAACGCAAGGAAAATACAGTGCTGTCGGAGACGTCAGCCCTGCCAGGCTTTTCCCGAGGCGCTGGCTGTTTTCTTCTCTTGTTGCCTGTAAATCCCCGACACGCTTAAAGCCTCTCTCCTGATAGGGAGCCTAACGCCTGAGCCCCGAATAAACCTGCTGAAACTCCCCAGCTTAGCATGCCGAATGTAATGTTCTTAGCCAGCCTCATCGCGGCAAATCTCCATATTTCTCAGGGATAAACGCTGACCTCTCCTCCCTCTGTCTTCTGCTTTGTGACTGATTTTCCACCGCGGTTGCGGTCTCGGGCTGTGCTCGCTGGAGGGATGCCGAGGCCGCTAAACACATCTTTGTTTCGGCATACCCCGTCTCTTGCACAGGGGTTGCACGCCCAGTGCGATGTGCAAACAGCCCTTTCTTTAACGGGAGAGGGTTTTGCAAAGAAAGCAGCTGGGGGAAGCGCCCCTGAGCACCCTTCGGCTTGGCCGGTCCCGTCGGGCGGCGGGGCCGGGCGGCTGCAAGGCTGGCAGCGAGCGACGGCTGCCGAGATCGCTGCGCCGAGCCGAGGAGCGGGGTCTCCACGGGCATGGCCAGAGGGGTAAGCAGCCACCGGTGGCGGTGTGAAAGGCTGTGCCGGGCGGGCCGCGTCTCCCGCGAGGTTCGTGCCGAGGGTTTGGGATCACTTGAGCTGGCTCAGGCAGGAGCTGCTCAGTTTTACATTAGTTCACCTGCATTGGGTGGCTCCTTTTTGGATTTCAGATGCAAATGGAGCTGAAATCCCCTCCCTGGCCCACACCACTGCCTCTCCCACGCTGTTACTGGTGCGGAAAANCCCGTCTCTTGCACGGGGGTTGCACACCCAGTGCGATGTGCAAACAGCCCTTTCTTTAACGGGAGAGGGTTTTGCAAAGAAAGCAGCTGGGGGAAGCGCCCCTGAGCACCCTTCGGCTTGGCCGGTCCCGTCGGGCGGCGGGGCCGGGCGGCTGCAAGGCTGGCAGCGAGCGACGGCTGCCGAGATCGCTGCGCCGAGCCGAGGAGCGGGGTCTCCACGGGCATGGCCGGAGGGGTAAGCAGCCACCGGTGGCGGTGTGAAAGGCTGTGCCGGGCGGGCCGCGTCTCCCGCGAGGTTCGTGCCGAGGGTTTGGGATCACTTGAGCTGGCTCAGGCAGGAGCTGCTCAGTTTTACATTAGTTCACCTGCATTGGGTGGCTCCTTTTTGGATTTCAGATGCAAATGGAGCTGAAATCCCCTCCCTGGCCCACACCACTGCCTCTCCCACGCTGTTACTGGTGCGGAAAACCAAACAGGACTGGAAAGCCGTGTGTGACAGAGAGAAGGCTGCGTCGCAGCAGGGCCAAGCTAAACAAGCTCAGTGCTGTCCTAGGCGTGAAAACATCCAGAGTTGTGCTGTAAAACAAGGTGTGTCGGGGCAGCGTGTGTTTGACGCTGTTTCAGCAACCCGGGGAGGTCCCAGGGAGCTGCCGGGCTCGTGTGGCCCTCCCGGGAGCCAGCAGCGGTCTTCCTTCCGCTGCATGGCGGGGGCTCGTGCTGCTGCGAGAGCGGTGGGTTGGGGCTGCGGCCGTGGGCTACGCTCACCCGAGGTTCTGCAGCGGCCAAGCGAGGGCTGTCGGAGGCCGTGGTGTGAGGCTACGGGTGCTGGAGACAGCGGGATGGCAGCTGGCCGGGGCAGGCTGGAAGCGACAGCGCAGAGGTGCCAACCGTTCGCTCCTTGCCGGGCTGGCGGCGTCGCAGCTCTCCGGCCCTGTCTCGGTGCAGAGCGTGGGTGGACAAGGGGAAAAAGAGACGGTGGAAGGGGAGAGACTGGGGAGCTCATGGGAGGAGGAGAGAGGCAGGTAAGGGTTGTTTCTAAAGCACTGTGGCGGGGGGGGGACGAGGGTGTAGATCACCAGAATTGGTGAGGGACAGGCCATAAAGCAAAAATGGAAAGGTATTATAATTTATGATGCACAGTAAAAATATCCTGGGAACTGGGTTATGAAGAAGAATTCATTCTCTCACCAGCTCTGCGTATCCTTAAAGATGATAAATGACATGATTCTTCCTTGTATCTGAGAGCTGGAAAATTCACTCCACCTTGGAGCTCTGTGCACAGCCCCTCCTTGCTCCTCCTGCTCCCCAGATGACACGGACTGCCGAGCCCTGACCTGGCTCAGTCCGCCTGCGGGGAAGGCGCTGCTCCCCCAGGCCCGGGCTGGGGACACCACCCTCGGGGTGCTGTGCCTGGGGCGCTGCAGCAGGGCAGGCGTCTGCCCGCACAGGGCGCTGAGCTGCGTGTGGCCTCGGCACTGCGCACGTGTGCGTTACAGGGCTGCAGCCAGGACGTCTCCCAGCGCTTTTGGGGGGCTGCTTGTCCCTCCCATCCCCAGACGCGGTTCCTCCTGCCCAGCTTCAGTGGCTGCTGTTGTCCTTTGCACAGTGCGGATGGTGTCCGAGTGTCTCCAGATACCACAGCAGAGCCCATCAGAGGAACCCCTGGATCGCCATGCCATGCAGACCGCGTGTTTGGGGTGAGTGGGAGAAACTCCCTTTATCACGCGGACCCACGGGGCGCTTGAACCCAGACCCCGATCCAGAGCGAGATGAGGGCAGAACCGCTGCCTGGGGCTGGAGCCGCTCGGCCGCGTGCTGGGGCTGACCCCTCGTGCTGGCCCCGACTGCAGCAGAAGGAGCTGGCCCCTACCCAGCCGAACGCTGCAGAGCGATGTGTAAATGTGGA
>VZSC01014187.1:738281-748325 GCA_013398225.1 Steatornis caripensis | reverse complement strand
TAATGCTAACAAGGGAGAATACAAACGAGTGATGCGCAGCACAATGGCTCACCACCGGGAACGGGAACAGGAACGGGAACTGCCCCGCGCCCTTCCGGGCCGTGCACCCCACACCTCGCATGGCCAGCAACACCCCCCCACTCCCCCCGGTTATGTACTGGGCGGGATGGCAGTGGGATCGAATACCTGCTTGGCTGCTTTGGGTCGGCTATCCAGCTCCCAGCTTTCTGGTGAAAATTAACTCTATCATAGCCGAACCCAGGATATGACTCAGCACTGCATGCTGATATANCAAAGAACCATGCAGCCGCTCGCTCACTGCTGCACTACCACCACCACTACCACCACCCCCCACACACTGGGACGGGGAGGAGAATCAGCAGAGAAAGGGGCAGCCCTCGTGGGTTGAGGTAAGGACAGTTTAATGCAACAGCACAGAGAGAGAGAGAACAGTAACAATAACAACTGTAATGCTAACAAGGGAGAATACAAACGAGTGATGCGCAGCACAATGGCTCACCACCGGGAACGGGAACAGGAACGGGAACTGCCCCGCGCCCTTCCGGGCCGCGCACCCCACACCTCGCATGGCCAGCAACACCCCCCCACTCCCCCCGGTTATGTACTGGGCGGGATGGCAGTGGGATCGAATACCTGCTTGGCTGCTTTGGGTCGGCTATCCAGCTCCCAGCTTTCTGGTGAAAATTAACTCTATCATAGCCGAACCCAGGATATGACTCAGCACTGCATGCTGATATATAGGATAAGACATGAAAACATATATTCGCGTGGCTCTCTGAGTATCTTCATACAAGCTAGAAGTTAAAAGAGCAGACAGAGGGTATTAGAGAGTTGTGTCCTATGAAAACACTCAGTCAAGTTTTATACATCTGAATTTTATTTTCCCTCTAGGAGTTGTCAGAGGCTTCATTTACCCAATGAAATAAAACACCTCAAGGACTGCTCCCAAATCCTGATGCTACATGTCATGGCTAGGCTCACAACCATATGTCTATATTTTCTATTCCCAGAACTAGGTGGCTGCATTCAAACTGGAGAAGCGATTGACACACACTGTTGCCTGAAATGAACCTAGTCATGGTCTACAAGGATAATAGCTGACACAAGCCAAAACCATCCCAGGGAATCTGTGTAGGCAATAATTAGACAGTATGCACGGCTGTGTATCAGGGCTTCAGTCTGATCACTGGCCCCTCTTTGCTTACTATGTCCATGTCTATGTACTATGTACTATGTCCATNTTTCTATTCCCAGAACTAGGTGGCTGCATTCAAACTGGAGAAGCGATTGACACACACTGTTGCCTGAAATGAACCTAGTCATGGTCTACAAGGATAATAGCTGACACAAGCCAAAACCATCCCAGGGAATCTGTGTAGGCAATAATTAGACAGTATGCACGGCTGTGTATCAGGGTTTCAGTCTGATCACTGGCCCCTCTTTGCTTACTAGTACTATGTCCATTATAGGACTTGAGGACATTTGGGTTCTAATTCCAAACACTTTGAAACCCAATCTACTTGAATAAAAGATTTCTAATTTCTACGGGAGACCTTTTGACCACAAACAAGATACATAAGTACTATCTGGAAGAAAATGTAATGCTCTTGAGCAAAATACTACACCTCCTGAAGCAGTGAGTTCCATAAACAGTTTCATAGCTTGTAAGTACTGTCTACTGAGGTTTTGTTGTGTCACATGGACATCCAAGTTTGCAAGTCTTGAGAGAACTCTGATTATACCTTCTCAACCAGTCTACTGTACCTTCGGGTTTTTTCCTCTCTTTTCTTATTACTAGACTTATTTTGGGAACTTATTTCAAAAATCCTCTTTGTCAAAAAAAAAAAAAGAAAAATAAAACCCAAACCCAACATGAAAACAGAAAACTGAACCCAGTTTGTATAAAAAAAGCTTACAACAGTGTAACTACATTGATCTGAGTGGAGGTAGATAAGAATCAAGACCAGGCAGTCAGTGTTCTGGTATCTAAATCACGCTGCCTCTTGTGTTACTGTCAGTTTTATTTTGCTTATTTGTGTGACATCCTTTATCCTTCCACAATACCGAGCAATTTATTATCGGTGTGCAACTCACTATCGTCTTAAAATATTGTTTCCTAAAAAGTAAGTGTGTGACTAATCCATTGAGGATGCTGTGGAATATTGCAGAATTACACTGGATATTACAACAAGGATATAACAAGGACAATGTAATAAAAGTCTCTCGGACAAAAAATGTCATATGCACATGGCTATGGTCAAAACAAAGGAGAAATAAAGGGAAAACATAGCTCCATACTTGAACACTAAGACCACACAGGAGACAAGACACTCACTTCTAGCAGGAGGAATGCCCACCAGAGATCTGAGGTTTTGTGATATACATCTGACGCTCCTCAAGCTATTTTCCGCTCTGTTTCTTCAAAGAGCTCTATTGGCTTTTCTTATGCCAAAGGCATATGATGCAGTATAGCCATTCAGTCTGAGGTTCTAGTAATCATTGCCTCTTTGTAAATAATCTATACTCTAAACTCTGGGACAAGTTTATCCACAATTTGCTCTTCACTCTTGATAAGATACAATTATATATTTAATATACAGAAAAGTAGTATGCCTTTGGTAATTGTAAAGTATCACATTAAATTATATAAATAAAATTGATCTGTTGAGGATTCACATATCATTTTGACCATAGCTCTGCACAAATTTGTGGACTTTTCCTTCATGCTTTCTCTTTATTTAAGTTTTTATTCCCTTACTTTATATTATTTTTATAATTGTTTATTTTACAAATGTTCCTTGTTAATTCATTTGATGAATATTGACCAATGATAGCAGAACAAAACAAAACTTTGTTATGTTATCGAGGTACATTGTCAAATGCTTTTGAGTCAGTCCAGGATCAAACAAGAAGGTGCTTCATTGAATGAAAATTACTCCATTCAGAATGAGACAGGAGGACAGTTTGCAACACCAGGAGGAAAAAGAGCTGTCAGTTATAGCACAGGAGGTAAATTAAATGTTTCCCTTGTCCACTGGTAAAACAGTCTGCACATATGGTTCTGGGATGAATACAGCTTAATTGCAGATAAATTTGTTGTTATTATACCCCTAAATTCAATCTGGTTTTGGACATTCTGCTCTGGTGAGAACCGATTCTCTAAAATGCTTGAAAGTGAGGGCTGCAGACAGAATTCCTCCTTTGGGGATATAGGTATTTTTTGGTAACTTTTTCTAAACCTGTTTATGAGTCTTTGCACATATTGTACATGCGTATTTATGTCTGCATACATCTGTGCGTATGTGTGTGTGTTTTCAAGATTTTGCAAGATACTTTCAGTATTTGGAAATATTCATACTTCAGAAATAATCTATGAAATTTAGTTTTTCAGCCTGTACGCTTTCTTCTTCAGTGTCTTGGAAACTTGTCTCCTATCCATCCAACCAGCCATCACCTCCTTCAAGGACTGTGCCTTGTGATGTTTCATGCCATAATTCACCTCAGTCAGTGTCCAAAATAACAGTAAGTAGATGGTGTTTCACAATGCTACCATGTTTCACAATGTTGTACATGTGCCCAGTATCCATTTGACTGCCGTCTCTGTTGCTCTGAGTAATGGAATCACTTTAAATTTCCATTGCCCCTGTGGCTTCATTTGCAACATGGATTCAGAAGCTCTTTGAAAGATTCATGTATAGGTACGTGTGTAAATAACGAATACCAGTAAACAGAACAAATGGACAGCCATCTCCCTCCCTAGATATATGTCCCAGATGCTTATACCATACAGAGACTGAAAATAAAAAGGTAATATGGGTACAGTAAAACAGCCCAATCATACATACAACTAATGTAGATTATCACTGGGACTAGAGTTGTAGCCCTAGACCATGATCACTGCCTAATGTAGCAGTAGGCTCTTTATTGTGTGGTGCAGCAGTGCCTGTAGTCTATGTGATTCCTGTTCTCCATGAATATATCTAACATTTACCCATCCAAATGTTGTTCATTCAGATAATGCAAAACTGCATGAACACCCGGTAANAGCCCAATCATACATACAACTAATGTAGATTATCACTGGGACTAGAGTTGTAGCCCTAGACCATGATCACTGCCTAATGTAGCAGTAGGCTCTTTATTGTGTGGTGCAGCAGTGCCTGTAGTCTATGTGATTCCTGTTCTCCATGAATATATCTAACATTTACCCATCCAAATGTTGATCATTCAGATAATGCATGAACACCCGGTACAATGGCACGGTGAAGGAGTGTGCAGAGCAGTCCCACAGCATGCACCCATATAGCACACAAAGGACTAGCATCCTGGGGACACTGCAGAGTTCACATGCAGGCAAAGAACCGACATTCTCATAAACTTCTTTAGAACTCATTCTCCGCAGTTCACAGCTCTGGCAAATGAGTTGCTGCAGCCATACCTTAAAGCCTATGTATTATCTTATGTGCATACTTTTCTTTGGAAAGGTTCTGTGCGATGAAGGAGGCTATTCATGTGTCTTTCTCAGTTAATTTTTTTTTTTCAAATTCTCCCAATGCATTTTTGATTCTTTGCTATTTCTCAAAGGTCAAAATTCAATACGTAAAAATGCTTTTAAAAAGACGAATTAGCTTCTAATGTCAAATTCAATAAGTTCATCTACTACATTCACATCCCATTACTATATGAAGAGAAAAGGCAATGATGCCCCAAATTTCTACTATTTTCAGAGATGCTCCAAGTTGAAAATTAAGGATAAGTTATTAAAGTGCTTAGAAACCAAATTGATATTCAGAAAATGGACCTCACATAATGATTTTTCCATCCAGTTTATTTATTCTGAATCCAATAACCATTAATACACTCTAAAGTCCAGGGAACTGAAGGCACAAATGTAGACTTATATTCCTTATCTTGTTTGTAGGGAAAAACTGAATTTCAGGTCCTCAGAAAGTAGCATAATTAGTTATTGTAGAACTGCTTCTTCCAATAGCCTTGGTGGATTGTATGCCTGCAGGCCTGGCACAGAGTGAGGGTCTGCTCACAGAGGACACTGCTGGGAAACACGATCTCCAGTAGGCAAAACTCCTCCTCAGGTTCTTCACAGCTCAGAAGATGGCTCTGGCAGTTGTGATCCCATGAGGAATGCAGCTCTGCTCTGTGGCTGGCAATGTCCAGCCCCGGAGATGGGTGGCTGTAACTCCTTTAAAGGTCNCTCCTCCTCAGGTTCTTCACAGCTCAGAAGATGGCTCTGGCAGTTGTGACCCCATGAGGAATGCAGCTCTGCTCTGTGGCTGGCAATGTCCAGCCCCGGAGATGGCTGGCTGTAACTCCTTTAAAGGTCAAATGATCTATGCAGGCTCAATACTGCTACTCAATCCCTGCCAATAAACCTGGGCAACCAATGGAAAAAAAATCAGAGTGAACTGAAAAAGTTTATGGGTGGAGAGATTGAGGGAAGTGGTTTCAATAAACTTGAGATGCATTAATTGAGGTTATTACAAATCATTGTGTTTCATTTTCAGAATTAATTGTTTATTTTAAGAAAATAATTGCCTTTTAAACAAAAAAAAAAAAAAGAAAAGAAAAATCAACACTTCTTTTTTACCGTGTGTTTCCCAAATGAAATTATTCAGGAAGGACTAAATTCTCTGCACTTTAGACATTAAAAGATAACTGTTGAATCCTAAGATTGTAAACATGCTTATCCTTGGACCGGGATGATTTCTGAATAAAGCGAGTACTGTCTGCCAAAAAATAAAAGGAATTCTTTTTAAATGTCAAAGGGTAGGGTTTATCTAAGTTGAAGTTAGTCTAGAGAAACAGACACTTTAGATACCTAATTTAGAAGTTAATGGATTATTCCCTAGAGTTCCCTATTTCTTTCTTCAGTGTATATAAAGGGAGCCTAGAATGACCAGCTTACTCTCGAATGTGGCGTTTTAAGACATTTATGTTAGGACAGATGTTTTCCACTCCTCAAGATTTCAATACCCTTTTCCCCTTTTTTTCAGGCATACATTGTTTGCAGAATTTAAAGATTATTTTGCTTCCTCAAATCCCATTTGTACTATATTTCTCTTCAGTCAAAACATTTCCTCTGCTGAGTTCATTTTCTCATCTGATGCAGTGAAGCATTAAGCATCTGCTTAAGTCAAACCTTGCAAATATTTCTACTCAAGGCCAAGAGCTATGGTACATAAAGTTTACATTTTTTAAGTTCTTTGCTGAATGATGTTCATAATGTAGATCTTGTTAAGAAACTAGTCCAGACAGTTCACATTTTGTTTATGTATGCTTTATTCAGCTCCAGCTCTGATATTCTTTATTAATAATCCAACTTATGTAGCTTCTTTATGTGTACTGCTCTCTCCCATAGTGGATATATATCTATTAAGTGCCCTGAAGCAGGATGAAATTCAATTTGAGAATGAATCATCCAGGCATCATAAATTTTATGAAAAATGTCCTGTTAACAGTATCAGAAACTGGTTTTACTTCATTCTATCTGTGTAAGTCACACTCCTAATTTCAGTGGTCTTAGTTCTAAGTTGTATGTATGTGAGAAGTATGAAAAGAATAATATGTGAGTTATTGTATGCCAGTACAGTAATTGAACTGATGTTTTATCATCAAATAATCTCCACCAGTCATTTGAGGCTGTTCATTATATATATTCCTTCAACAATTTTTAAAGTAATCAACATTACAGAACTATGTTCAGTCCTTGGGAAATTGCTATTTCCATACCAGTACATTTGAGCTCATGTAGTAAAAGCCGCACCTCTCCTTCTACATTGATTTTAGCATCTTAGTAGAAGATGTCTTGATAAAGGTAAAGAATTGTACAGAGAAAGATCAGATGCTGTAGAGAATCCATACAATACCAGTTTGATTGTTTAAGAGAACACAGGCTAAGGCTGAATAATTATGCAAAAGATAAATCATCTAGCTGTGTAATTAAGTCAGAACTACAATGACAACAAAGGTACAGTTAAATTCTTATTGATACATTAAAATTGTGATAAATGTTAATATATTTAATTGGCATTTGAAAAGATAGCTGTAGCAAGTTAATTAGATATCAATTTACATACTTCATAAATGTCAGCATTTTTAACAATTAAACCCAAATTTAGAATACAGTTCAGCCATGGGTATTCCTGGATACAATAGGCATGACTGGTAGCACTAACTGTATTTCACTTCAGATCCTTACATCATTGGTTTTCCCCTTCCTTTTCTTTGTTCTCCCAGATGCTAAGATAAAAGAAAAGACTGGCAAGTTTTTGAAGATACCATTAAATGAAAAGTGATGATGGTTCTCCTAGATTTGCTTTGATGAATGTGTTATATAATGCCTGGAATTACAGTGAGAAAGATAGAGGCACCTGGTCAGGAAGAGTGGGAGATAGAACAGAGAACAAGGAACAGAGGAAGGGTAAGATGAGTGAAAATTCTCAATTAGTCTCATGCATTTATTTCTGGTTTATTCTCATGTGCCCTATTTGGAGACTTCTACCAGACGTGTCCAATATTATGTGCAGGATTTCCAGAGCTGTAAGTACCAAGATCTATTTGAGATTTTTGTTAAAAGATGGCTTAAAGTTGGTATCGTGAAATGGTAATGTGAAAACATGCAAAGTCCGCATGTTTCCAAAAAGAAAGTTTATTATTTCTTCCAATATTTTATCTAACACAATCAGAGCATGCTTTTAATGTTTGCCTGGCCTACTTCTGGGAGACAGTGCTGTCCTACCCATGAGCGGGCACTGGACTCCCCTCTAGAGTTTCTAGGATCTGACCTCTTGGAGTTGTTGTCCTACTTGTCTAGCAGCTAATGCTGAGGAGCACTCAGAAATAGGGGATTAAATTGATTTACTTTGGGATGTAGGTGACTCACTCAAAGTCTGTAATAAAGCCCACATCTTCTTCAGTAAAATTTCAGAGGTTTACACTCATTTTAGCACATTGACTACCTTGCACCTATTTGGCAACTGAACCCAATACTACATGATTTATGAGACTAGTAAGACAAAGCACCACACACACAAACAGAACAGACAATCATAAGTAATAAAAAGTATTCATCTCAGTAGTACTTTTAAAAGCAAAGAAAATGACAACATCCTACTGAAAGTTTCCCAAAGTTGCTTCCGTTTTGCAAGTATTTCTATACTCAGATAAAATAAAGTTTAACAATGACAACACATTGGCAGTTAGTATGCTGACTATTCTCTAATTTTCTGTTTCTTTCTCAGTCAGGTTTTTGTCCCTAGTGGCTCAATGTTTATTTCACCACTTCGCTTTACAAAACATTCAACACACATACAAATTCCAGGTTTAAGAAATTTCGCCTGATATTTCTTTTAAATGTTCCCACTGTTAAGTTTACTCAAATAAAAGTAATGACCTAATATCTTCTTGGAAAATATACTACACCTTTCCTCTGCTATGCAGTTAGAGACCCAAAATTTTAGCAAACAAGCATCTTCCTCTCCAGCAGCTGGGTTGTAATAACAACAAAATGTTGATTTCTGTTAGTCTTTCTTTAATGTTTCCTTCAGGCTCATAATAATTCTTGAAGTCCTTTCGCAGATTTCCCTGGTTTTTTGGTATCATTTGGATATCAGAGATATCAGATAGAAATTATTATTAGTGTTTTAGAAAGTGGACTAAATTCTACTTCCATCTGGAAATCTATAAATCTAAACAGTTAAGTTATTTGCCATTTGGCTACTGACATGTGTGGATTTATCCCAAATTAAAGCAAATGTAATTGATAGTAGAACTGTCGCTTAAAACACAACCTAAGTAATCAAGGAATAAATGTACTATATTTAGATTATTTTTATGAACTACTGTAGCAGTTGCATTTTCTAAGTCAAGCTCAAAACCAGTAAAATCAGTAAAACATATGCAAAGTTTTTTCATAAGAAACATCTAAAAAATGCCTATAATAAAAAGAATTATGTAGAATAACTAAACATCATTAGCACATGTTTACAAAAAAAATAGTATGGACACTAAAATTTATACCTAATTCATAAGAGTGACATGCACATACGCATTTGACCTTTCTAATCCATGGTCACACTTCAGAGCACCTGTGATCAGTGCAGATATCAATTATAGAATAATCTACATAGGGAAAGGACACTTTCAACCTGAGATTCTTCAGGTGGGCATGCTCATGTGCTGTGACCATGTTACTTAAACAAGTCTAACACTTGCTGGAGGGAAAGTATTGGAATCCATATGCACAAATGATTCAATGTAGTCTGAAGTATTTTTAGAGTACTTCAGAAGTCATTTGCCATTGAAAATTGGATGCAACATAAAATTGTCATTCTGTGCATTAAAAAAACCCAGTGCCTATAGACCTGCATAGATATTTAGACTTTTTGAAAAACAGAACCTCATGATATTGTCACTGGACTTTATGATTGGTTTAACTAGATATTTCCCTGTACTTTAGGAAAAATTAGTAGTTTTGATATAAGGTTTTGTAAATTCAGAGGACAATAAGAAAAAGCAAAGATAATCTATATAAAAAGGACAGTTAGTGATTGCATCTTGAGCTTATCTGTCATGGGAACTGACATATCTTGTGAAATGAGTCCTGGGATGATGGAACATATTAAGACTTTTTATTCATTATTCTGGACCTGTAGGTTGACTCTGCATTCTGATCAATTAGAAATGTACCAATTAGCTACATGAGAAGAAAATTGTAGTATTCTGTGGTTTGCTCCTGTGTGGATTTGTGGCCGTCTAATAATATGGCTGGCATTTGACTGCTGCCTTCCAAATGTGAGTTTTGGTTAACTATCTTGACTATCTTATAGCTGAAATTGTCCAATAAACTCAAAAGTCATTACTCCAGGGAAGAATCTGGCAGATGTGTACACAGGAAGATGGTTTCAAAGGCTTCCTCTGCTTGGAGATATAGAGAACCAACATTTTTGTTCCTTGTCAAATGTAAAAGATCAGAAAATATACTTTCCTGGGGTAGTTATTTGAGGC